>CM058042.1:37727424-37829242 GCA_030169165.1 Centaurea solstitialis | reverse complement strand
CCTCACCTCTAGATCAACAAGAATGTATCATAACCTTGATCAACATAAAATTATGAAAGACTTAGAAGAAAGAGCACTAAAAGTGCTTAAAATGGACAAAAATACCAAGAATAACTCTTACCCTTTTGAAGGATAAGATGGAACACTTGAATCTCTAATTTTAATCTTCTAAAATGAGTGATGATGGGGCTGAAGTTTCTGGAATGGTATGAAGATTTGAAGGTTATTGTATGAAGATTTGAAGATACAAAGGAAAAGAGAGGTAATTGATGTTTTTTTTTTCTTGTGTTTGAAATGAATTCCAAAAGAAGCAAAATGTTTTTATATGGAGTGAGAGAGAAGAGAGACGGCTGGCCCTTAGTGGACCCCCACACCCTTGAAACATTTTTTTTACTACAATGTTAGTCCAAAACAGATAAAATGCAACAGTTTACCGGTTCGTGGAAATTTTTCGCGAAATGCCACTTGTTTAAGTTAATTCTATAAAAATAAAATGTTTTATACTAATTAATTAAAATCTAATAATTTATATATATTAGACTTTAATCGGATTAATTTGGCATTATATAAGGTTTTCAAACGATTACGGACTAAAACGGGACTTTTCTGGACGATTTTCGAGATTTCAAAGTTGTCTCTAAATTTTCTAGCATAAATCAAACCTGTAGGTTCCAAATCAACACCAAGTAGATGAACACAATCAAGATGTATAGAATGCTCTCAAATGATTGGAAAGTGTATGAAGGAGTGGAAACTCCAAAATGAGGTCCCAAGCTCCTATTTATACTTAACTACTAAAGGGCAAAAGGCTTTAAATGGATGGGCCTTAAACATTGGGCCTAATCCACAATTACATAAAAGGAAAGCAACTTTAAGTAAATTACATATTGACACAACTAATAATAATTTCTAACAATTTCCCCCTTTTTGTCAATTTCTTCGTTTCCGACGATGATGGCTCGATGACTTCTTTCTTGAAGCATTTGTCTCCTTGAACTTCTTAGATAGTCATTCACGTCTCCGAGGCGGTGGTGGTAGCAGTCTCTCTTGATGTCTGTCGGCCGGTTGTCCTTCGATCATCTTCAACCCATAGTAAGCGGTGTATGTTGGGGAGATGTTCGTGATTGGAGACGGTGTTCGAGTCAACACACTTGGAGATTCCCAAGGTGTTGGAGACGGCATGTGCAGGAGAGGTGATCTATGAGGTGAAGATATGTCGAATGATGGTGGAGACTGGAAACAACATGTACTCATCATCATCATCTGAGGAGATGTCATCAAGATTGATAATCTTCTTGAGCTCATCATCAGTAGTGGGGACGCATGTTATATGAATCGAGGAAATCACAATAAATCATAATCTCTCGACTCATTTCATCAACGTCAGCCGTCGAGTTCCAACCAGGCTATGAGTGGTGATCATCGACGCCGATATGAGTGTCGGACGCGGCGCCGGAAGATGTGCATGTTGGAACTATGGAGTCGTGCCGAGCCTAATTTCGGATTTCCCCCTCACGGCGATCGGGGTAATCTCGATCGTCGTGTCGTCTCTTCGGTGGCTCGGCCGTTGCACAGCAGGAGGTCGCAAGGACTCTATGAATGTCTGAAAGAGAGTCCTTGACCTCAACAAACTTTGATCTCACCTCCGTCTTGAGATCATCAAACTTCCGTTCGAGCCTCTGGATGGAAGGGCCTACCGCATAAAAAGGTGCGGTAGCCGGCTCGGGACGGTGCACGGGAAGGTCTGGATATGATAACCGCTAAAAGTACCCAAGTATGATGACTTCATCCTCAAGGAGATTCCCTTTTTTGGAGAGTAACTTTGCTTACAAATGATCCCTCAACTCATCAGTCGAGTTAGCGGGTGCAGTCGGTGCTGGAGGTGGTGAAGTACAAGATCCTCATGGATAGCCTTTAGGGCGCCGTCCATCATTTCCCTGACAACGGATGTCGGGTAAGTAACTCCGGGCTCACATAGAGTACCCGTTCGCACAACCGCTGAATCAACGGTGTGGCCTACGTTCATGGCTGGCGTGATGGTGACCATGATAGGACTTCCCGCCGGTCATCGTGAAACGCCCGTCGTGGACGCCACTCTCGGGGTTCCGATCATGTCACTCAGAATCGGGATTGGGGCAGGGATCCTCCTGTTTCAATATCATCACCCTCCAAGTGAGGGCTTGATAGTCGTTGTGCTTTATCCCCGTGGAATGAAACACGCACCTGTTGAGAGGTGAGTGAGTGGCTAAGGGAGGCGTGCAATTGCACCTCTGGGTGGGAGGTGTCTGCTTCAATACCCGCATCTAACGAATGCGTGCGGGTAGCGGATGTGGGTGCCCGGCTCCTTCCTAAGGGTAGGGGAGGATCGGTTAAAACCTCTAATCCTGTAACAGGCTCATCAATTCTTTCGCGTCCCACACTCAGCTCACTTTCTTCAACTATGGTGTCTCCCTCAATCCTTATACCTCCCACACCATCAAAATGGTGGTCATCATCAGAGTCATCAGAGTGTGTACCATAGTCTACTGAGGGTAAGAGTGTAGGACTATGGTGTCTATCGTCAGCATGAGAGGTACTAGCTCCAGGGCGATCACCGTCACCGCATACACTACCCCCGTCATGTCCCCCCGACACCTCATCCTCAAGCCCTTGGTCACCACCCCAGGTGAATGACCACGCTCAGTACCCTCACCTTCTAATCTAGAGTTTGCCTCTTGGGTGCCAGTCTCCGGCTCTGGAGCTTCTGGTAGAGACGATAAACCTAATTAACTACGCACGATAGGTGACTGGTGATCTGCAACGTCAAGAGGAGCTTGCGGTATAGCCATCGCCATCGGGACTTGGCGGTCCTTAAGTCCTGACATCGCCTAGTTTGGAGGGAAAGGTTTTCGTGCTTTGGGATCTGAGGGTATCGCCGTAGGAGGTACGTCATACATGACATTGTTCCCCCTTTGAACAAGCGTATGCATATGTATGAGGACCTTAGGGATAGGAGGTACTTCATGTTTGACATTGTTCCCCCTTGAAACATGCTAGGGATGCATTGTCCCCCCTTGGAACAGGCATAGGTAGACGTCTTGGAGTACGTCATAATCATTTTTTTTTCCTTTTTTTGTTTTGTTTTTTTTTTGTTTGTTTTTTTGTTTGTTTTTTTTTTTATTTTTTTTTGTTTTTTGCAAGAAGTACAAAGTTATGTCCTCCGGTTGAGATTGGGAGGTGGTGGTGTGAGCATCATCAAAATGATGAAGATTGTACCTGAAAATGAGAAATGGTTAGTATCTAGGTATAGGGAAAATTTATTAAAGACCCTCACAACATTGATATGCACTACTATGTACCAAGACCAAGGTGTTGGTATAAGGGGGTGCAAGTCATTGGGTGAGAGACTTGTATCCGATATGAGAAACCCTTGAAGCCTTACCAACCAAGCATGGAGAGTGATGTATCATGAAGAGTGAGTGTAGCACCGTGATACATAGACGAGGTACACGAGGGTACTTATCATGCGTGTAGCAAATGATATAGAGATGATAATAGCAAAATGCTAGATACCAGTTGTATATTGAAGTTCACGCACACACCGATTCACATAGATCAAATAGCTCACACTGCTGAAACACACAGAAGAGTTCAAGCATGTACACAATGAAAGAGTAAGCTTGAAACATACACACATAGGAGCATACACACAAAACTCAACTCTCAAGCTGAAAGAAAAATAAAAAACATTGCGATAAAGCAACCTCTCAATCTGCAATACTTGCGACCCAAGATGCAATCTCAAACACCACGCGACTGAAAAACGTACAAATAAAAAATAAACTAAGAAAGATGAAACCAAAAAGAATATTAATGATAGGAAAAAAAATCTAAACAAAACAAAAACAACAATCAGAATGTATACGTAGATATATATATATAGTTTTGTTTTTTTTTTAAGATTCTTATCCATTATAAAGCAATGGAAGAAAAGGAAAAAAATAACAAACAAGTGCAACATTATCTAGAGGAGAATAGCTGGTAGAAGAAGAAAAAAAATTAAAAAAAAAATCACAAGGGGGCGGAAGAACCTCTTGGGAACACACACACACAAAAACTTAAAGAAATAAAATCATGCTTTGCGGTTACAAGAAGAAGGCCGGAAGAAAACCACGAAAGGTCGGATGGCTTAGATACAAAAGGCCGGAATGCCTGTACTCAAACCAAAGGCCAATAGAAGTGAGGCAAGACCCACGGCCGAACAACACCCTTAAAAAGGATACGCAAAAGAAGAAGGCCGGATGGCCCGCGGGTCTCCAAAGGCCGGAAGGTTGAATCTGGTGGCCGGAGGGTCCGGACCTATCTTTACGAAGGCCGGACAGGTCTCGAGAGACGGAAGACGACGTCCGGAAGAAGAAGGCCGGAGACCAACGTTAACATAGGACCGGAATTTCACTCAGATAAATGGTTCGAAGATCAATGGTTCGAAGGCCGGACAGTACGAGGCCGGAAGAGAGTCTTAACCGCAAAGACCGGAACTTGATGAAGTCCCTTGGCCGGAACTTGGTTTCTTGAAGGCCGGACCAGGCCGTACGAGACCGGAACAAGGCTGAATGATATGAGGGCCAGACACGTGGGAGGGTCGAACAACTTGGATGGCCGAACAACAGCCGGACAGACCTTGAGAAGGCCAGAACTAAGTTCACAAGGCCGATGGCCGGGTGTGGGATTGTGCGAGGCCGAACAGGCCGGAGTTAGAAGGCTAAACTTATGAAGGCCGACGGTTACAGCGGGTTTCTTGTAAACAAGAGAAGCAGCAGAGCTAATAAGATCTCCAATCATCATATCACCAACATAAAGTAATCCAGTTGTTCACAAACATAAAAGGGTTTTATCAGGAAGACAAAGGGGATGAAATAGATGAAAAAAAAAATAATTTGGGAAAAAAAATTTAGGGAAAAACGTTGGAAGGGGGTAGAGTGAGAAAAGAATAAGCATAAAAAAACAAAACAGTTTAAAACAAAATGTTAAAAGGATGAAAAGGATATTTCTTTTTTCTTTCCTTTTTTTTTCTTTTTCTAGAAAAAAAGAAATAGATTTGATTTTTTTTTTCTTTTCTTTTAACAAAACTGAAATATTTTTTTTTTCTTTTCATTTAAGAAATCTGTTTTTTTTTATTATTAATATTTTTATTATTATATATATATATATATATTTATATTTTTTTATTAAACGATTTGGTTTTATCTTTTCTTTTAAAAAAATGATTTTTTTCTTTAAATTTGAAAAGAATATATATATATATATATATATATATTTTTTTCTTGTTTTTTTTCTTTTCTATTAAAAAACTGTTTTTTTTTTTGTTAAATTTATTAAACAAAACCGAGCTCAATGTTTTGCACCAAGGCCGAGCTCAAGGTTTTGTACACGCCCGAGGTCAAGGCATATATAAAATACGAGCTCAAGGCAAACATCAAAATCGAGCTCAAGGTTTAGAACAAACCCAAGCTCAAGGCATGTGTCAAAGCCGAGCTCAAAGTTAAATGCAGATGACATACCTGTTCCCCCTCAAATCAAGAATCCACACGCAAAAATTAGTAAAAAGCATAACAATGTATACAAGGATGTTCCCACAATGTTTGTCTCTGAAGGTAGTGAGAAGTTCCTTTCGCCCGGTCATGTGTTTGGAACAACGTGAGTCCATGTACCACACATGACCGACCTGTAAAATCACAAGCCAACGGGTTTAGGTACCCATTTGTAAATGGGTCCTTTCGGGTTAGTACCAACAGGTTTAGAGTTATGTTTCTTAGCATGATGAGTGTGATGATGATAAGCATGATTGTAGAATCCATAAAAGTTAGGAGCACAATATCGATCATTCACAAAGGCATTCGCACAAAAGCCAAAATGAAAACAATTTCGACACCGATAATCACTCTGATATTCATAAGCAACATGTTCACATTCATGAAAGTTAAAAAGAGCATGAGGTACATGACTATGAGTTCTATGAAGGTTATCGTTGGAAAATCTTTTTTACGCAAATCTGGGCTTATGTGCACGTGACTTTGGATGACTGCCTTTTGTAGTTCCATTCTCCTTTGAGTTACGCCTACCCTGTCTCACATTTTGATTTGTCTCATTTGAAGAAGTGTGGTTGGCATGAGAGTGATTATTTGAAGATTTGTTTTTCGGGTGGAAGTTATGTGACTGTTCTTTAGGTTTGGACGACTTCTTGTTTTTACGAGAGCGTCGACGTTTCTTAGGAGCAGTCACATTAGGACGAGATGTACTCGCAACTTCAGACTCAGGGGTAACTACAGTAGCCTTCCCTTTGTCTTTCCGAGTGAGTTTGACAGGAGTACTAGTTCCAGGTTTAGAGGTACTGTTTGATCTACCACCCTCACTAGCCATGTTGGAACAATCATCTGATACAATCTCAGAGATTTGTACCGTTGATTTTGGTGCTATGTTAGTTAGAGTGTCCATGTATGACATAGTTGTGCAAATTGGAGACCTTAGTACAATTGATTTTGAGTTTTGTAAATTTGTACTTGAAGGTCTGAAATCGGGTGCATCAACATTCCACGCATGGTGATGATGAGCTGTATTACCATAAGTTCCACATGAGGATTGATTGTCTCTTGGTAGACTCTTGGATTGGATGGCAACTTCAAGTTCATTGATTTTACTCAAGAACAGGTCCTTCTCCCTAAGGCTCATGCGCCTCTCATCCTCGAGTTCCTCCTCAAGCTTGGCAATCCTTTTCTCATAAAACGTGTTGTTGTCTTTGTAAATCTTTTCGAGAATTGGAACTTCCTGGTTCATCTCAGCTTCAGTGTAGCTAGGCGTGTAATCCTTGGACATAGGGATCTGACGCGTTGCATAACTGTTGTTGAGAGGAGTATAGTTAAAGGGAATTGAGTGTTTGTTTTTTCTATCTTTTTCTTTCTTCTCAATTTCCTTCAATTGCTCAGGATCATCAGACTCTTTCATAAAAACAATCTTATATCCACGACCCATGTACCTCATGTCATACATGGTAGGGGTCTTGGATATGGCACACTTAAGATAGCAAGGACTTTTATATCATATGCCTTCTTTGGGGTTGTAATAATTGAATTCCTTCGGCTGGTTCATGTGGATGGTTTGATCGGTTTGACCTCTTTTCAAAAACTTATCCTCCATGTCTTTGATTTTCACAAACAAGTTAGTTCTTTGAGCAAAAATGAATTCATACTTCTTTACATTCTCACTGCTCACTCTTTCAGCCTCATGTAGTCTCTTTTGTAAATCAATGATGTTAGCATTTAAGCTTGTGATTTTCTCTTCATGAGTTTTGTTAGCAAGGGTGAGCATGTTAACTTTGTCTTTTGAGTAGGCCAATTCAATGTTGAATTTCACGACAAAGGCATGTTCACTAGCTAATTTGGATTCTGTTATGGTGGTTAAGTTGTTTTCCTGTTTTATTTTCTTATCATACTCAGAAACTTTAAGTGCTAGACCTTTTACTTGATTTTCAAGTTCAATGTACGGGTCAGGAAGTATCTCAGAAGAAGATGACCCAAATGGTTTGAGTCAAGGTCGTTGTAATCACGATCTCCGTCTTCTGAGTACATTTCCTCCTCACCATGATTTGCCATCAGGCACAGTTGATCTTCTCTTCCTTCATCACTTGTTAGATCCTCAGTAAGCATACACATGGTATCTCCCTCCTCATCATCACTTGACATTCTGAGCCAAGCTTCATCATCAGCAAGAAGTGTTGTTCCCTCATCTTGCATCTTGAAGCATGTTTTCTTTGGTTCTTTGCTCTTGTCATAAGGCTTGGTGTTATCCTCGGGCATTTGGTAGTCAGCTCTACCACCATGTTCAACACTTTTCAGCTCAGGTTGTCTTTCATGCTTCCTTCCACTTGAGTACCGATGGTTGTTAGAAGACATGAGCTTTCTTGTATTTCTCTTGAACATAGACTTGGTGATCAACGCCAGGCCTTCTTTATGGCATTCATCTCTTCATCAGATTCTTCTTCATGTACATGGAGAACCGATGGTCGGGTATCGGACCCTATCGCAAGAGCGTAACGTGTGTTCATCGTGATGTTGATTGTGGATCTTAAACCACAAGTATGATCCAAGTGTGATGACACCGCATGTGAGGTGCTATGTACCTTTGGAGACTAAGCAGGTGAGGTGCAATGTCAAGGTGCAGTGACTATGCAGGTGTTCCGGTATAACAGGAGTATATGCAGGTGTTCCGGTATAACAGGAGTATATGCAGGTGTTCCGGTATAACAGGAGTATGTGCGGGTGTCCTGGTATATGCCGGTGTCCTGGTATATGCGGGTGCCCTGGTATATGCAGGTGCCCTGGTATATGCAGGTGACCTGCTATATAAAGAGTATGTGCAGGTGACCTGCTATGTCAAGTGATACCACACAACGGATCAAGAGTAGTGGTAGGCTCTGATACCAATTGTAGGTTCCAAATCAACACCAAGTAGATGAACACAATCAAGATGTATAGAATGCTCTCAAATGATTGGAAAGTGTATGAAGGAGTGGAAACTCCAAAATGAGGTCCCAAGCTCCTATATATACTTAACTACTAAAGGGCTAAAGGCTTTAAATGGATGGGCCTTAAACATTGGGCCTAATCCACAATTACATAAAAGGAAAGCAACTTTAAGTAAATTACAAATTGACACAACTAATAATAATTTCTAACAAAACCCAAGTCTCCCAACTAAGTATGTAACTATAATTTCACTAAATTTATACTAATTAAGTGTCCAACGGTTTGCTAACCTGAGAGTTGAAATTTGACGATTGTCACAGTTAGGGTGTTTCACACGAAATGATAACACATGAAATGACCACATGGTATGAAGAACACATGAAATGATAGTGATCCCCACATGAAATGATACATGGAATGATTCTAGGGTTTTGTTTGACAAAAGCCGATATGGAAATGTGCAAACATAGCAAAAGCTGATTTAGCTTATTTAAATTGGACAAAAGCCGATTCCAAGTACCAAAAGCCGAATTAGCTTGCATTCATGGTTCAAAGCCGAATTGTCATGATTAAAGGAGAAAAGCCGAATTGATTTGAGTGTGAACAAAAGCCGATATGGGTGTGGATTATGTGAAAATCCATATTGATGTGGGAAAATATATAAGCCGATGTGGATGTGATCTTGGGCCAAAAGCCGAATTGGAAACCATGAATGAGGGAAAAGCCAAATTGGAGTTCATTTGGATAAAAGCCGATTGCTACAAATGCTACAAAGGCCGAATTGTATCAAAGCCGAATGTGTGAGCATGGAGGTACAAAAGCCGAATCCAACAAGTTTCTAAAAGGTGGATTGAGTGTGAAAGCATAAAGCCGATGTGTGTATGGGTTTATATGTTTAAAAGGCCGAATCCAAGGCATCACACACACACAAAAGCCGATTTGGGTTTTGTTTGGGGAAGGAAAGCCGATCCAAGGATGTTAGACAAGCCAAAAGCCGATACTTAGCTTGGGGCATGGCTTAAAAGCCGATATGGGAAACATTCCATGGCCGAAAAGCCGAATTGGATGAGGGAAATTGACCAAAAGCCGAATCCAGGTAGGCTGATACGGGAAATATACTTTTCTGAGTTTTGAACCAAGGAGGTTGATTGCAGAACCCAAAACATCAACACACCAAACATTTTCATCTTATCTATGCATAATCAATCTAAATTAAACTTAGAACAAGTAATCAACATCAAAATGAAGGATTGATGTTTACCTTGATGCAAGAAATGATTTGATGAAGCTCATATGATGAGAGGAAATGATGAGGATGATGATGATGATGGCAGCCTTCTCTCCCAAAACACACACTTCACATACTAATCTCTTTCCCAAAATGACAAAAAAACCCTAATTTTACTCCCTTAAATATGCTGGACTATAAGGCCAAGCCCATCCACTAACTAAAGCCCATCAATTTAGTGTAAGTTTCAAAGTTTGCCACAAATAGTCCCTCCTACACAAAGGATCTTACAAACGAGGTCATAGTTACAGTTAACTACTAACCTATCCTAGAATCAGGTCATTACAACCTTCTTAGCCATGACACATAATTAAACAATTAAGATTCCTCATCTTTTGCAAGAACCATTAATGTATTTTAAAATGTGTAAGCATAGACAATAATAAACTAAGGACAACCAAACTATATATATATGCATGCAAATATGAAATATCAATCACCAAACTAAGAGATATATAGCATTAATATGAATGTCTATATTCATCAACCAAAAACAAAATTTTATAACTAAAAGAATAGTATTGCATAACGTGACATGACAAACTTCAATACGTGTTTTCATTATGCACACTTTTATCTTTTTGAGAGTATAGCAAACAAACTTTTATTGTCTTTTTTCACTACATGGTCATGAACCTAAGAACAAAATGTGTTTTCAAACCACAAGGATGGTTGCGTACTGGCAAAATGCTTAGGAACATACGGTGAAATATCCTATCAATTGATTCCAGACGTTAGCATCCTATGGCCAGAATTAGTCTCAGACGACCTTGACTTAATTTACAAATTGCCAAGAATGTAGTCTAGATGAACCTTTCCAAAAAAAAAAATGCTTTAAAAATATGGCTATTATAATTGTATGTATAATGCACTCTTAAAGTTAAATTATATGAGATTGAAGATCTTTAACAATTGAAACGCCCTTATAGAGATTGCAAAAAATCGTATCATTTGGTTTAGGAACACTCTAAATGTTTAACGACACTCAATCTAGCCACTAACTCATCCTTAATTCAACGAGTTCCTTTTATTCACTGGCCAACGAATGTCGAGTTAACTCATTTACTTGTAAGTCCAGAAGATTTGGGATAAAATAGCAGATAAATATTAAAATTTTGGGAAATGCGTCATGTTAAAACAATAATAATTGAAATTTAAACAAGAAAATATATGTCATTTTCCTTAGGTAATTTTTGATCCTATATCTATCTATGTTACACAATTGTTCAAGCATAATCAAGATTTTCCCTCATCTGCTGACGTCGACTGACCATCACATGTTACTAGTCTATACAAGTGTACATTTCCACCTCTAATCCATAACACTCGTTCTCTTATTTTATTTTTTTTGAACGTCTAGTAAAGGAATGAAAGGCAAGAAGCTTCGACAAAGCCATCACCCCCGCCAAACACTACAATTACTACAAAATAGCATCATCATTCACGAAACTCAATAACAATAACTATGCGAAGTCAAATCATCATCATTGGATTAACATATGTGGTATGAAATTTCAATTAATACGTAAGCATATATTCATATATAAAAGACAATGATGTATATATCTATATATATACGTATATACATATATCGAATCTTGATCATTAATTCATATATGCATAGGACAACCTATTGGGACCTACAAAGATGTCGTGTGTTTTATGGGCTTCGACTATCACCATTCAATGCATGTAATCAAATACTTGTCCTTGGAGCAATCTTTGGGTGGTGTGATTTTAATGTATACCAACAAAAATATCATAAACGATTTACATGTCCAATAATATAGATTAAAGTCTTAAATAATTAAGTTTCAACAACAATAAGCATTGAATCATTGATTGATCATCCATCTACGTAAGACTCAATCATTGGATCTTATAGTATATCTAATAATATAAAAGACATTATAATGTATATAAGCATTTTTTTAAGTCAAATATGTATTAGCATCTTAAACATTTAATTTAATTTCATGAATACGTTGTGTTGAGTATTAAAATTAAGTTATTTTAAGCGATGAAATATAATATTCATAAATATATATAGAGAGAGATTCATACGAGAACGCTAACTTTTCAAGAAAACAAAAAGAAAAAAAAATTATGTACCAAATAATATATGATTCACATATAAAAAGTCACGTACAAAATTATATATCATTCACGTACAATCACATATGGTTGACGTACAAAATCATATATGATTCACGACAGTTAATTACCTGCAACATAAGTCGCGAAAAATTCATCCACATCTAGTTAGTGGTGAATCATATATGATTATGTGCATAACAAATGTTCTCGTTTGAACATATATTATATATATATATATATACACACACATACACACACACACACACTAAATACGTGCTCGCTCGCGTTGTTGCACAAATCATCGATAGTGGGTATTCAAACTTATAACATGTGAGCTTATTTTGAAGGTTTTGATTTGACGATTATAATGTTATATAATTAACATCTCTTCTAGGGCTTCTAAACCTAAGAGCAACTTTTAAATAGGGTGCGCCAAAAAGCTTTACAAAAAGAATGGATGGGCTCCAAGGATGGGCTCCAACACTTTAGCCCAATCCACACAAACATTACAAAACAAATAGTAAAGTTTAGTAAAGTTACAAATTGGCACTATATTAAATTCTAAAAGAATTTTAATACATTTTAGTTTATATACATTATTTATATAAATATGATAATGATAGAAAGTAAAAATTAAAAGGTAAAGATTTGAAAATATTGTAATTAACTAATTATATGCGTATAAAGTATAATACAAAATGTTGAAATATTTATTTAGTATAATGTTAAGATATATATTAGAGCATCCACAATGGAGGTTTTTCGTGAGATTCTTCATGAGGTTTTTACAAGAACCTCCAATGTGAGACAGAGGTTCTTCGCTAGTCACAGGTTCTTATTAAAACCCGGGTGCTTGAACAAGAACCCAAGTTCTTGTAATAATTTCATTTTATGTTATATAATAGTTTACATAAATAAAAATTATATTATAAATAAGAAGAAAGAAGTGAGTTCCGTTGTTATATAGGGTTGACTTTCGTTGTTAACCACAAATAGTGTGTTAACCGTGTTAACCCATCACAGCCCTTAATAATCTAGATCTAGGGTCAAGATTAAATCTCTATAATTAGTGAATTTTTAATAACTAATAATTAAAAAATACAGCAAACACAAGTGCACAGGGGTCTTTTGGGAAAGCCACCTCCATCCTCCTCCTTCACCCGATGAACATATGTGCATTGCGCCTCCTTCCTCCTTCACTAGTTGAACACATGTGCACAGCCGCCTCTTCCACCAGGTGAACACATGTGCACTGCGCCTCCTTCCTCCTCCACCTGGTGAACACATGTGCACAACCGCCTGTGCACCGCCGCTTCCTTCCTCTCACCTGGTAAACACATGTGCACTACTACAACCACCACCACAACCACCATCTCCAAACCACCACTACAGCCACCACCACCACAGCCACCATCTCCAAACCACTAGTCCACCACCACCACCACAACCACCATCTCCAAACCACCACCACCACACCCATCACCACTAGTCTACCAACACCACAACCACTACCATCTCCAAACCACCACAACACCCACCACCAATCATGACCAACCACAACCACCACTTGAAGAAACACATGTGCACAGATCTGGTCCATCTCCAAACCACCACTACAGCCACTACCTCCACAACCACCATCTCCAAACCACCACCACACCCACCACCACTAGTCCACCAACACCACAACCACCACCATCTCCAAACTACCACAACACCCACCACCAACACCTTCATGACTAACCACAACCACCACTTGAGGAAGCACTTGTGCACAGATCTGGTGGTTGTGGTGGAAGGCGGCAGGAAGAAGGTGGATCTGGCGATGGTGGTGGAAGGCCGTAGATCAGACGGAAGTGGTAGCGGAGGCCGCATATCCGGCAGCGGTGACGGTAGAAAGCCGCAGATCCAGCGGTGGTGGTGGTGGTGGAAAGCCGCAGATCTGGCGAAGATGGTGGTGAAAAATCGCAAGCGACAGTGCTGCTGGAAAGCCGCAGGCTGCGGTGGTGGTGGAGGTCGTAGATCCGGTAACAGTAGTGGAAGGCGATAGATCCGGCGACGATGGTGGAAGGCGGCAGATCCGGCGGTGGTGGTTGTGGAAGCTTGCGGTGGTGGTGGAAAGCGTGGCTCAGGTGATGGTGGATGGTGGCGATTGGGAGGTAGAAGAGGGTAGGGGTTGGGGTGGTGGTGGTGATGGTGATGGTGGAGGAAGGTGGTGGTGGTGGTGGTGATGGTGGAGGAGGGTGGTAGTGGTGGTGGTGGTTGTGAGGGAGATGGAGAGTAGGGTTTGCATTTGGGTGTGGTTTGGAAGAAATGGAGAGTTGTGGGATGTGAGGATATTGATTCAACTAGTTAACAAATTTCCAAATATACCCTTCAAAGACCAAATGTAATGGAGTAATATTATTGCTTGAATTTGGTTAACAAGGTTAACACACTATTTGTGGTTAACAACGGAACTCTCCTCTCTCTCTCTCTCTCTCTCTATATATATATATATATATATATATTTGAGTAAATTACAAATTTGGTTCCTGAGATTTACAAAAAATTACGGTGTGGGTGTCTAAATCCTAATTTTCATGATACGGGTCCTTGAGATTTTAATTTGGTTACGATGGAGGTTGCTTGTCCTATTCAGCAAGATTCAAGGATAGAGAAGAAGAAATCAACAAGAATCAGTAGCAAAATAAGGTGTTCTTAATTTATTGGAGAGCTCTCATTACAAGAAAACACACACACACACACTCCACACACACTACAAAAAAAATGTCATTTAGTGGCACACACTTTTAGTGGCATTTAGTTTTTGTGCCACTAACTGATATTTTTAGTGGCACTTTATATATGCCATTAAAACTTTTTGTGGCACTTTATATTTTATGCCACTAATATACACAATCAATAGCGGCACTTTGTATTTTATGCCACTAAAATACACAATCAATAGTTGCACTTTATATTTTATGACACTAATATACACAATCAATAGTGGCACTTTATATTTTATGCCACTAATATACACTATCAATAGTGGCACTATGTATTTTATGCCACTAAAATACACAATCAATAGTATCACTTTGTATTTTATGCCACTAAAATAAACAATCAACAGTGGCACTTTATATTTTATGCCACTAATATACACAATCAATAGTAGCACTTTATATTTTATGCCACTAATATACAATATCAATAGTGGCACACTGGCACTTTATGTGTTATGCCTCTAGTATACACTATCTATAGTGGCACTTTATGTGTTATGCCTCTAATAGACACGATCAATAGTGGCACTTTATGTTTATGCCACTAGTATACACGATCAATAGTGGCACTTTATGTTTATGCCACTAGTATACATTTTTAAAAATTATTTAGGGGAAAACTATACGTCTTCATCTCGACACTTGACTCCAATAACTGGACCGATCACCGTCTCACCGGCCGGTCGACAGACCACCCGGACCTTCTGTGAAACCTAATTTTAACCGTTACATTAACCTGTCGTTTTTCTATCGTATTTAGATGTCAACTAAAGATAACCGAGGGGTTAAAACCGTTATTTTACTAAAGTTCTTATAATTACTAAATAAATATAAGTATATAAGCATGAAGTTGGTTAAATTAGAGTTTCATTTCTCCTTCTCCATTCTAGTATCCTTTCACCGCCTTATTTTTCCTTCATCTAAACTACTCCTTCTCCATCTATTTTCAATATCGAATTGTTGGAGGAATCAAATTACAATTACATAATCGTAATCCACTCTACGAATCATTCCTAGAGGTATAACCCTCTTACCCTTTTTGCTAAGTATATGTATATGTATTAAGCTGGATTCTATATAGTTTAGGTTTGGTTTATGATTTCGTTTGGCAAATTATGTTGTATTACATGTTTGGAACACGTTGATGTCGTCAAATTTGTAGTAGGAATCAATTGGGTAGAGTGTAGTTACAAATTGGTAAGGTTTTATCATTACGTCACTAATTGTTCGATTTAATTCCTAAGAGATCAAAACAATGTGATTAAGCTTAGAATGAGAACCTTTGCAATTTATTTAGTGTTTATTATGTTTATAACCTTTAGATGGTGTAAAAGTATGAAGTTCAACTCATTATAGCATAAGTTGGAAAAAGTTTCAAATCCGTTTAGAAAATTTGGTAAAACTCAGCAACTTTGTTAGCCTATAATTCTCTAACCGTATCTCCGATCGAGTTCAAATTTTTTAGTTAGATAACACTTTATATGTACTTCATTTCGTATGAAGAGAGTAAGACCCGGTTCTAACTCGAAACGGGTCAAAACAACGCGTTTTTGGGGCTTGTCACTGTAGTTACGGACCAGTCCCTGCTTTCTTGTAAAATCCGTATAAAATCAACGGATAATCCAAATGCGATGATTCTAAATTGAGTAGAACCATAAGAGGCTATTCTACAACTTTCGTTTAGAACTTGTAATCTTTATTGGCCTCTAAATAGGAGAAAAACACTGGTGAGCACAGTGTTAAAAAGCTGAAAATGCAAAAACTGAAATCGAGTGCGACCAACTTTTGAGCTTGGTTTGGTAACGCCTATCCGACTATTTCTTTTCAGAATTAAGTCGTTAAAATCCTTTAGGATTTATGTGTACTATTGTAAGAATTAGCGTAGTCATTCATTTATTAACAACTTATGGTTCCTTAGGCTCGTGAACAAATCAGTCATCCTTGTGAATTTCCATTCGATCGTGTCTTATTACCCAAGTTCATTTGCTGGAATCTTCTTTACATATTATGTGATAGTTGCTATTTGAAAATTCAAATCAATTATATTCTTTTTAGATCTTTGAACTTTTGATATCTTTAGATGCTTTGCTCGATATGTACACTGATGAGCTTGTAAAGCTCTTCACTACCTGTGCTCGCAGAAGGTATATATATTTATATACTGTATGAATTTGTTTTGTAAAGGAATATTGTTAGACCCTCTTTTGGTGTTGTGAAGAAGTCAATGGTCTATTTCGTAATTTCCTTTTAGTTAGTTTATGCTTTGTTTAGATTAGTTATCTTTTTGGGTTCCTTTTAAAGGAGTCATAGACTCCAAGGACCATTTATGTAACTTTTGTCTTTAGACCCTATAAATACAATGTATGGGGCTAGGGTTTCTTTTTTTAATGCTTATTGTTGTAGGACCTCTTTGTTGTGAAGAGTCAGAATTCACTATCTTTATAGCTTTCTTGTTTAAACTTTCTGTTAGTTGTGAACAATTGTGTTTCTGTTAGCCCTTATTTAGAGGTTTATAACCTCGGGGGCCTTTATTGTCATTTGGTGTAACTTCCTCTTACCTATATAAGGTAAGAGATGTTTAGGGTTTATACATTGAATCATTTTTTACCATTTTCGGCAAATACTCCATTGTTGCATGTTCTTCAAGGTTTTATGTATTCAATCATGATTTCCATCCATTTCTTCATCTTTTCTATGATTTATGGGACAACAATTGGTATCAGAGCCATACCTTGTTGATTCCTTGGCTTTCATTGTGTTTTTCAAAGATTTTAAAGGTTTTCAAAGTTTTGGGTTTTCAAAACTTTTTGGGTTTTCAATCCAAAAAGTGTTTTTAAAAGGGTGATATTAAGTGTTAAGTGATTCCCTAGTGTTTTATAAGCATTTTCCTACAAATTGGGGCTCTTAACACTTGTTTTTTAAGAGTTTTTAAGTGATTTTGAGTGAATTTTCGGAGCTTCTGTGCAGGTTTTCCGAATCGGAATACGAGAGCTGAAATTTCAGCTCAAATTTTCCAACTCGGAGTCTGTACCTTCTCCGAATCGGAGAATCCTCCTTTTCCGAATCGGAAAACCTTGTTTTCCGAATCGGAAAACGAGCCTCTGATTTGGGGTTTTGCTTCTGAGAAGTCACTTTTCCGAATTCAAGTCTTTTTCCGAACCCAAGTCTTTTCCGAATCGGAAAATTGTATTTTCCGAATCGGAAAAGCTGTTTTCCGCATCCAAGTATTTTGAGCCAAATCCGATTCGGAAAACTTCTGTTTCCAGATCGGATTTCGCCTCTTTGAGCCGAAACTCTTGCAATTTCATTTCTCAAATCCGACACTAAGCTTGCTTTCAAAACTTTTCAAATCTCAAAGCTTTTTGTGTCCCGAGGCACTCAAAATATCTGTTTTTCGAAAACCTATTTTTTTTAAGCCAAGTGAGTCTTTCAAGGAGGTCTGTTTTAGCGAGAGAAATGTCGAAGGAAATCCTCGGAATCGGATCCGAGACTCGTCCTCCCGTCCTGGTGATGGGCGAGTACCAACAATGGAGACGCAGGATGATTCACTTCCTTGACCTGCTTGATGAAAACCTGATGAAGTCCATTCGAGAAGGACCTATCCGACCGACCGTCACCGTTGCCGCCGTACCTAAAACCGATACTTGTCCCGAACTTCCGGCGTACGTGGTCGAGAAGCCTGTTGAGATGTTCAACCCAGAACAAAGAGCCCGACATCTCATCGACAAACGTGCACTAACCCTGCTGATCATGGCTCTCCCAAACGACATGTATGCGAGAGTGGACAGTCTGACCAACGCACGAGACGTTTGGTTAGAAATCGAACAACAGATGCAGGGAGGTGACACTGCTGTGGAGAGTCAGAAGGAAAGCGCACTCAATGCCTACGAAGGCTTCAAGGCTAGGGAAAACGAATCCCTCACTGAGTCTTATCAAAGACTGAATGCCTTCGTCAATGACTTGAGACGGCTCGGGGTTGAGAAATCAAAGTATGAGGTGAACGTGAAGTTCTTGAAGAATCTCACTCAGGAATGGCAAAACATGGCCATCAACATTCAGCTAAGCCGGAATCTGGGAGCTATGGGTCTACATGACTTATACAGCATGATGGTTCAACACGAAGAATTCATCACCGGTGGACGCACCAAGAAAGCAGTCGATCCTCTGGCATTGTCGGCCGTGCCTTTTGGAGGACCAAACACTACTCCCGTCCAACCAATTCCATACAACATCTCTCCCCAGTACTATCCAGAAGAATACAGTCAAGAGTTCAACCCGAACTATGGAACAAGCGTTCAACATCCCGATGAACCAGTGATTATTTCCATCTCTGATGACGAACTCTTCCATGTGAATGAGTCCCTTGCCCTCATCTCACATAGTGTACAACGATTGAACGCAAATCGTGGATACAACCGTGGACGAGGATCCGGTTTTCCCAGTGGAGGAAGAATGGGGCAGGGCAGAGGAGGTCATTATCAGCCAGAGAGAGGTCAGTACGGAAGTCAAGGGAGAGGAAGCTATCAGCAAGGGGGAATACAAGCTTACGATCAAGGAGGTTATAGGAACAACCAGGGAAGGTTCAGAGAAGATCAAGGCAGATACAGAGATCAGCCGAGAAGAGACAACACTTATCTTGACTACCAAGGAGGTCAAGGTAGTCAAGGAGATTGGAGAGGACAAGTCTCAGACATCAACTACCGGAACAGCTTGAGGCAATACACTCCTGAATCTGGGTATATAGATCGTCAGGGATATGAGATCGGGTATGGAGGAAGACATGAGAGCGGAAGGCTGGATCAAGGGCCAGGATACGGGTATGAGCAGCATAGAGGTGATCAAAGGCAAGATGAGAGAGTGAATCACAGGAAAAGCATCTACCACGGAGGTGATTCCAAGGGAAACAGTTCCAGGCAAGTTCAGAGGGAAGATCAACCGATTCAAACTGATCAAGGAATTCAACGGGCAAATCATCCTCAGGGTCCCATAACCCAGAACCCCGCTCCTCAACAAACCGCAAGTCCCACTACCACTTGTTACAAGTGCGGTAAGTTGGGACACTACGCTCGAGATTGCTCCGTCAAGTACAAGGATGCCGCGTACTTTGAGAGGAAGGCATCACTGATGAGGAAGAAAAAAAAAGGGGTGGCTTTGATGGTAGATGAAGATAACTGGGTCTGTGAAGAGGAGAGTTCAGACGAGGAGGATCATTTGGTGAAAGGTCTTTGCTTGATGGCTGACTTCGAGGGATCGGAAGCCGTTGGACCGAGCACTTATCAGGATATAGATCCGTCTAAGGTATCCTCTATCCCAGATATAACTGACACTGTGGCAATGTTGGAATCTAAAATTTGTGAATTGGAGAGATGTCTCCAATCGGAGAGGACTCTCGTCACGAAATTTAGAATCGACAGTGCAATTTACAAAGACTCTCTCGAGGATTTGACCATAGTCTATAACCGTGAAACACTTGAGTCTGGCATTAGAGAGTCCAATTTAGCAAACAAACTTAGTTGTCTTCAAAAAGCCCATGAGGAACTTAACAGTAATCATGGGGAGCTCAACATTAAATTCCAGTTGCTTTCGGAAGAAAGAACTCGGTTGTTTTCAAAAATACTGTTAGGAATTATGTGCATAAGTTGACAAACCGTTTGATCGCACATCCAACGTTATAAGTCACTTGAGGGTCACACCTGTGAGGACCTATAATTCGGATAGTTTAATAACCCCAGTTTGGAGAGTTTAGTTTTATAATAGTGAATTATAAAACTGTTGGGTGTTTTCTGTATAAACCCCAAAGTAAAAGGTTTCTGACAATTAATTACAGTTATATATTTATTAGTTAAATAAATATATAAAAGGGTTAATTAATTGGTTTATAATTATCTAGTAATTATTATATGGAAATATAATAAATAGTAAATTATTCTTTCTTGGAGAGAAAGAAAGAATAAGATAATTATGGAAATTATTCTTTCTTAGAGAAAAAGAAAGAATAAAGGCTATCTGATACATGGAAGGTTTTCCATATAAATAGATATGCCAGGTTATCAGATTCATTCAATCAATTAATTCTGAAAGAAACCTCTCTCCTCTCTCTCTCTTCGTCGATCTCACCAAGCAAGAAACCAGATCCGGTTTCGGTTTTGATTGATCGTGTTCTTCGCGTACCGTTTGTTCGTGAAGCGTTCCGGGGTTAGATCCAGCTAGAGGGAATTCCGTTTGGTCGTTTACGGGTGGATCTATCTCAAGCAATCCAGGTAATAACCCTAAACCTACATATTAACTGTAATAAGATAAACAAATAAGATCTGTGATGTTTTCGGGATTTTAATCGTTATTGCTTCCGCTTAATCAAACCAGTTAGGTTTGATTGTTTAACCTTTTGGAACAGTTTGTTTCATATGGTTTTGTCATGTGTCTCGACCAGTTAGGTTTGAGATCATGGTTTTTCTCGTGTCAGTTTGATACGAGGATCCCACAAAATCCCAACAGTGGTATCAGAGCCACAGTTTTACTTGTTTATTTTATTTATTTGTTTATTAGATCCGTTAAAATTGTTTCTTGTGTATAAAGTTTGGATTTAATCTTTATCAGTTTGGTAAAGATTTAATCAGTTTGATAATTATCAGTTTTAAATAAAACATGATCTTTATCAGTTTGGTAAAGATTTGATTTTATTTGGTTTAATCTTTATCAGTTTGGTAAAGATTTGATTATCTTTATCAGTTTGGTAAAGATTTTGGGTAATTATCAGTTTTTTCAATAAAAACTAAAACTTTATCAGTTAGATAAAGGTTTAATCTTTATCTGTTGTAAAATTTATTTTTATCAGTTCTCGTTTATCGTATATCTCATTAAAACTGAAAAACACGAAATCACACACGGTAGGGAGATCCGCGGCGGAACGGCGGCAGCAGCCAACCGGACCGCCAGGCGGCGGCCAAACCGCACTCAAGCAGTGGCCGGACTCGTGCCGCACCGAGCCGAGGCCAAACCACCAGTTTGGTGGTGGCCGTGAACGGCGGTGATAGTTTCGCGAAATCAATCGACCACCGCAAGCCCCAATTGGGCAGCGGTGGTGTTGCGATGGTAGTGGCGGCTGAAGCGTGGCGGTGGCGGTGGTTGTGGCCATCGTTGCCAGACGAACCACGAACCACAAGCCGTCCGCCGGCTGCCTTGCGGCCTCGCCAGGCGGCGGCGGTGGCTGGTTTTGTTTCGCGATCGCAAGCCACACCACCGTGCGGTGGTGGTGGCGTTTGTTGTTTATAAAATCGCGAACCACGGCAGGACCGAGGCCGAACCACCAGCGTGGTGGTGGCCGGCGTTTTCCGTTGGTGGCGATCGAGCCACTACGGTGGCCGATGGACCGAACCGCACTAGGCGGTGTTCGACGGCGTTGAATGGTGGCAGTGGTGGCATTGTAGCCACTGCTGTCGCCGGACGATAGCGTCGCCGTGCGGCTACGGCCGTACCGCGGCGAAGCCGTGGCCAATCCACCCGATCGGTGGTGACCGATTGATTACCACCCACGAGAGCGGCAATGGAAGCCGCTGATTGCTGCTGTCGTCGTCTTGGCGGTGATGGTGGCGACCGACGGTGATGATTGGTGGCGGCGGTGGCGTTTTCTTAGCAACCGTCGTCGTCGGTTTATGGTGGTGTGGTGATCGCGGTGGTGGTAGCAACCGTTTGTTGTTACCATCACCAAAGGCAATGATTACGTGATCGACGACGAGATGTCAATCGATCACGAGATCGTGTTTTTCTTGTTTTTCGTTTTATTGGGCCTAACCTGTCCGAGGCCCAAGACCCAGAAATTTTGGACCCAGTTTGAGGCCCAAAAGGGTTTGATGGTTTTAGGCTTTTATCCGAATTAATTTTATAAGTTTATTATCTTATGAAATTGTTTTAATAGATTTTATTAATAATTATTTTTATTAAACATGTGTTTATCAAACCAGTTATTTGACTCAGTTTTGGTCAAATGGGCCAGGTGTCATGTTTGACCAGTTGGTCGAACCACGACACAGTTTTTAGGCCAGTGCTTATAATTTCGAACAGTTGGTTCGGAATGTCCGGTTTGATATGTTTTGGATAAAAGCAAATATTTTAGAAAAAATTGGTTTTATATATAAGATTTATAGTTTACAAATCTTAGGTAATTTTATAAAACCGATTTCAGATTAAAATATTAGTTTTCGGTTTGTAAAACAGTTTGTTTTACAAATCAGTTAAAACCATGTTTTACGATAAACCAAACAAGATAATCTTTAACGGATCTAGGATTGTTCTCTGCTTGCTTAAATGCTTTATATGATTGCGTGAATTATACCTGTTGTGTATATTGGTTGTATCTATTACAGTAATTGCCGACTTAGTACATTAAGGCCTGTATGCTACTTGCAACCCCTTCATAATGAAAATGACCTTAGGATATTTTTCAATATTTTCTTTTTCCCGGAATTCCATCAGACATGCCAAGGCCAGTGGGAGCTACGAGAGAAAATTTATAATAGGTCATTTAATTGGCAAATCTGTAATTAGATGTTTTAAATGCGTAGTTGTTAATCTTTAACTGCGTAGATGTGTTTAACTGCCTGCTCATGATTAGTTGATAATTATTGCATGTTTATTTTATCAAACGTTTTAAAATTTAGAGAGAGTTTTAAAACTTTACAATCATGAAATCTGTTAGGTTTTAAAAATTAAAATTGCCAGTTTTTCCAAACCTTTTTAAACGGTAGATTTTATTTTAAAACCTTATATTTATAAGATTGTTTTTCTTATAAAGACATGTTGACAAAACAGTTAGTTTTGGTCAGCAAGAAGGCTTTCAAAAACAGTTAGTTTTTGGTTAGCAGTCATGCTATTAAAACAGTTAGTTTTAATTAGCAGGCGCTTTTAAAACAGTTAGTTTTAATTAGCAGGCGCTTTTAAAACAGTTAGTTTTAATTAGCAGGTGCTTTTAAAACAGTTAGTTTTTAAATAGCGTGTATGTTTAATAACAGTTAGTTTTAAACATTGGTTGCCTTTTTAAAACAGTCAGTTTTAAAATTGCAAAGTTTTCTAAAATACTGGAAAATAAAAGGTTTCTCAAAACTTAGTTAAAAACCCCATAAAATCATAGATCAGTAGTGCAACCCATTTGTGGACACCTTTGGCGTAAGGTACGTTGGAGCTCGAAGGAGTCGAACCTTTAGCACCCACGTTCAAACCCCAAACTGAAGGGGATGAAAAGACTCTGCGATATCGGGTGGTACCGACCAGAGTACATCCAGTTCAAAATGGTAAGATCTATTTTGGTAATTGTTACAATTCACCGGGTGGTACCGGGCCAAAGAGCACTAAGAGGGACTAAAACATGTACGATTTTATCCGATGTCCCGAAAAGATCTAGGAGTCATGTCAGTTAGATATGATTGGTAAAAGTCCTTACCTACCGAAATAGTACGGGCCTGGTGGGGGCGTGAGCAAACCGCGCATCAGGACGTATGAAATAAGGATCCTAGTCCGATAATTATCATTTTAGGGTTTATTGATATTTATTCGGAACCGTTTATTCAAAGGTACTAAAACCAAGTTTTTAAATGTGTAGATGGCAAACACGGTTACCAACACCAATAACCTTTCTCTTCGCTCGATCCTAGAAAAGGACAAACTCACTGGCCCAAATTTTCTCGACTGGGAGCGCAATCTCCTGATTGTGCTCAGGCACGAGAGAAAGTGGTATGTCCTAGAAGAACCTCTAGGTGAGGCCCCACCAGCAAATGCCAGTACGGCAATCAGAAATGCCTATCAAAAGCGTTCGGATGATTTGCTGGATGTTGGCTGTTTGATGCTTGCGACTATGAGCCCAGAACTACAAACAGGGCTCATGAACACTAATGCTTACGACATGATCCGCCAGTTGAGGGACATGTTTCAAACGCAGGCTCGCACAGAGCGTTATGATGCCACGAGGGCTCTAAACGCGTGCAAAATGGCCAAGGGGACCTCTGTCAGTGCCCACTTTATGAAAATGAAGAGGCTACTTGACCACCTAGAGAGGTTAGGTCACCCAGTTCCGTTGCAGTTGGCAACGGATACCATACTCAATTCATTGTCCGATGATTACAAGCAGTTTGTGATGAACTTTAACATGAACAACATGGAAAGGAGCATAGCTGAATTGCACTCCATGTTAAAAACTGCTGAACAAAGTATGGGGACGGGGACCAAGACCAAAGATGTTCTGATGGTCAGGGATGGTGGAGTGAAGAAGAAAAGAGGGCAAAGGAACACCAGCAAGGGCAAGGACCAGGTTCAGGTCAGCCAGAGTGTACCAAAGGCCGTTGACAATAGAAAGGGCAAGGGCAAGGGCAAAAAGGTTAAAGTCAACAAAGCGAAGACCGAGAATCGATGCTTTACGTGTCATGAGGTCGGACATTGGAGACACAATTGCCCGAAGCGTCATGAAACAGGTATAAACACCTAGGACGTTTTATGACTGCTTCAGTTTATCATTACTACTTGTTAGTTTACAAGTTAACTGACACCTAGAGCAAATGTTTGTTTGCAGGTGGTCAGGAGAAATGAAGTGCCCGGGTCCCGAGGATCAGACAAGATTTATTTTAGATATTATCAAGACATTTTAAACTTATTTTAAGACATTTTATTTTGGATATTTTGAAATTTGGTTGATTTAAATTTATGGATTTTGGTATTTTAAATTTAAAATTATTGTCTTGATTTATATATATCTAATTTTATTTTGAATCTAAGTCAAGGTAGACTTGATTCAGTTTGTTGATCCTAGATATTGTCTACCACACTAACAAATATACTTCAAAATTTAGTAATTCGAAGTAATATATGAAAACTGTCAAAAACACACGAAGTACTATTTTATAGGAATGTGTTTTTGGAATAAAACATTTACGAGTAATATGATTATAACAAGTATATTGTAGTCAAGTTCAAATTACTCATATGTTTTAAAAAGGGAATTTAAGATATTATCACAGATGACGTTGATAATATCAGTATTTATAAAACTAGTAAATTCCAAGTTTTGGAATTAGGGATCTAATAAGATCCAGTTAAGTTTTATGAATAGTAAAATTCAAGTTTATAGTATTAAACTTATTACTTAAAATAAAATTGACTAAATAGTCAAGTCTTGACTAAGTCAATGAAGCATCAAATTTAAGTAATAATCAGTTTTCATATAGGTTAGTGGGAGCCCAATTTATTCTCTATCTATGCTTCCGATAAAGAATAAAAGTTATATTATTGATTTGTATTTCTAGGAATTCATAATCCAGAGAGGATAAGAATTCATGAGAAATATGATCTATTCTTTTAAGTCAAAAAGGTTAGATCAAGAGTTTCAAAGTCTCGAAACAATAAAGTCAAAGTTTTGACTTTAAGAAAATCAATAATTATATGTGTTGTAATAAAGATATTCAAGTATCCTTTTTAGACCATCAAGTGTTGTAGAACACTAGGATAAATTTCCTGGAATTTACCAGTTTGGTAAATGGAAATTTTGTCAGATTTCAGGTAGAAATCTTTATCTACACAGCAACTAAGGAAAGTTGCGGAGTTGACTTTACATATTCAAGAAACTTGGAGTTATTCCAGTATCTCCAAGATTTAGGCAATATGGTAAAGAAAAGTCTAGATTTTGTTTAAATGTGTTTGCAAAACAAAACTAGCAGAACCAAGTTAAAAATTATTATTTAATAACTTGCGTTGTTTTTGGTTGTTTCTTTGATTAGGATGGTAAACACTAATCGAAGGGTTTAAATTGAAGGAAGGTGATACTTCGTTTAAATCAGTATAAGTACATATTGAATAGACACCATAAAAGTAACTTAGAAATGCTATTAATTTTGTTATTATTACAGAGTGGAATATGGACTATACAAAATTAGTTTCTTTGTTCCTTTTATACTTAGCATGTTTTTGATCCGGGAATAAAACTAGTCTAAGTTTTATTTGAAAATATCCGTGACAACTTATCAAGGTGGGAACCTGATAGGGCTATAAAGTCATCGTGGAGTTTTTGGGTGGTTATGATCAGTTGTTGAATAACAGCTACAAGTGATGTAGACCAAAAACTACACGGATATTCGATAGAGCAGCGAATATCGGATGTGATCCGCCGGTTGAGATTACTCCATGGATTTAGTCATGAGTAAGACTCCCAGAGGTTGTCCTTAGCACCTGAGGTATTTGGTTTGGCATTACGAGGACTGTTGGATACTTAGTACGTTCTAACACTCACGCCGTAACAGGGTGGTCATACGGGGCGTAACTAGATTCAGCGGAAGCCGTGGTGTCAAATGCAGATATGCAAGATGGGATTTGCACCTCTTCTTCGAAGAGAGATATTTCCTGGGCCCCTTGACTGACTGAAAAGACTGATGAAGTGCATGGCCATGCCCAAACGAACTGATTTGTTCTTTGTCGTTTACCTATCAGTTGTAAGTCGGATAGTCATGAACATAATCTTGAGTTTTTGAGTTGACTTTATCCATGCTCATACTCAAAATTGAAATATCGTGTTGCAAAAGGAAAAGCCTAGTTATACCCGATTTATGAACAGTGTGTTTCATAAATGTTATTCTCTTTAAGGGACGTTTTATCACCTACCTGGGTATAAGAGTGCTTATAACCTGGTTAGCCTAAGTGCCTGTCTAGGGGCCTCCTTAGGTCCGTGTCATCAATCTGGTATTGCCAACTTGCACAAGTGGGAGTCTGTTAGGAATTATGTGCATAAGTTGACAAACCGTTTGATCGCACATCCAACGTTATAAGTCACTTGAGGGTCACACCTGTGAGGACCTATAATTCGGATAGTTTAATAACCCCAGTTTGGAGAGTTTAGTTTTATAATAGTGAATTATAAAACTGTTGGGTGTTTTCTGTATAAACCCCAAAGTAAAAGGTTTCTGACAATTAATTACAGTTATATATTTATTAGTTAAATAAATATATAAAAGGGTTAATTAATTGGTTTATAATTATCTAGTAATTATTATATGGAAATATAATAAATAGTAAATTATTCTTTCTTGGAGAGAAAGAAAGAATAAGATAATTATGGAAATTATTCTTTCTTAGAGAAAAAGAAAGAATAAAGGCTATCTGATACATGGAAGGTTTTCCATATAAATAGATATGCCAGGTTATCAGATTCATTCAATCAATTAATTCTGAAAGAAACCTCTCTCCTCTCTCTCTCTTCGTCGATCTCACCAAGCAAGAAACCAGATCCGGTTTCGGTTTTGATTGATCGTGTTCTTCGCGTACCGTTTGTTCGTGAAGCGTTCCGGGGTTAGATCCAGCTAGAGGGAATTCCGTTTGGTCGTTTACGGGTGGATCTATCTCAAGCAATCCAGGTAATAACCCTAAACCTACATATTAACTGTAATAAGATAAACAAATAAGATCTGTGATGTTTTCGGGATTTTAATCGTTATTGCTTCCGCTTAATCAAACCAGTTAGGTTTGATTGTTTAACCTTTTGGAACAGTTTGTTTCATATGGTTTTGTCATGTGTCTCGACCAGTTAGGTTTGAGATCATGGTTTTTCTCGTGTCAGTTTGATACGAGGATCCCACAAAATCCCAACAAATACAAGAGCTCGAGGACAACAATTTCAAACGAGGACAATCTGAGCAGACTTTAAGTATCCTCACTCAGCATGCCAAAAAGAATCCCTTTTACAAAGCTAAACCCGGCCTAGGTCTGTCTAAAAACCATGTTTTAGATAAAGCACCTTCTCATCTATACAACTTTGAGGATATGGCAGCCTCCAAGCCCAAACCTGCCATAGTAGGAGGACATGTGACCGAGGAATTTGTTAGGCAGACTGTCACATACACCGAGGTCATAAACGGTGAAACCATAACCAGAACCATCAGTCCAACAAACAGTACCTCTAGCAGTCCTCCCACTAGCCCCCCTCCGAATAGACCAATCTTTGTTCCGGCTAGTGATCCGACCAACTCTGAACCCACTTGGGAAGGCATCAAGGCCAGAACCCCTAGAGTAGCAATGCCTCCCATCAACTACACAGACCTTAACTCAAGCTATGATACTAGGGAAATGGAATTTTCAGAGGAGACCTTAGTTATCCCACCCGAGGATACTTCCGCAACTAAGTGTCCCGACCTAGTCAGGCTAGAAAAGGAGGTGTTTACTCTTAGGTTAAAAGCCATGGATTTGGATGCATGTCAACATCAGATCCTGAATCTGAAGGTCATTGTGTCGGAGAAAGATTCCTTGGTTCGCAATCTGGAGAAAGACTTGCTTGAGGCAAATGCCGAAAGAATTAGGCTTTCTTCAGAATGTGAGACCGCAACCTCAGCTTTCACTGATTTTCAAATCAAGGTTACGGATCTTCAGGCTCGATACGTTATCCTAGATATCCACTTTGAACTTTTAAAAGAACTTGATCATGATGAAAGGATAATGTATCGCCAATCTTTAACCAACCAACGGGTGTCTAACTCCATTTTAAAAAGGAAAGTAATGAATCTGGAAAATCTCTACTTTTCAGACTCAGTTGATGATAAGACTACTCCAATCCTCAACCATCCAATAGTCACTCCCCAACCCAAACCTGTCTTAGATACTGAGGACTATTACTCCATAATATCAGATGATGATGAACCTCCTAACTCACACCATAGGATAGCCGAACCCAAGACTGTCCAAGATCCAAATGTTGAATATGATATGAAGGTGTTTTTAGATGAGGATGATGATCCTTCAGGCTTTATTCCAAAGAAGCCAAAATCTGTTGTTATCAAATCTGAGAAATCTACTGAGTCACGAGCTCCTATTTCTGAGAAAAGTAACCCGGAGGGTGAAAAATGCGTAGGTACTGACAAGGGTAAGTCAGTTAAGCCTCACGCACCCAAAGGACTCCAGAAAAAGCATTCAAAGTCTAACGATGCTCGTAACTCAGTCAAACCCATTAAAAGTCTTGACTTTCATTCAAGTTCATTTGAAGTGGGTGAGACATCTCAGTTACAACCAAATCAACCTTTCAGTTCCACAAAACCTAAATTTTCTAAAAAGTCATCTGGAAAAGGTGGTAACTCCATTCCCACAAAACCGTCATCTAACTCACACCATGCTTATCATGCAGATGCGAGGAGGAAAGATGGTGGACCGAATGTGAAGCCACCAAGAAAGGATCATCATGGGAGGAACAACTCTTTTTCTGCTTTCCCTAAGAAACATAGTCCTAGCCGTGCGGGTTTAGGCTATGTTCCACCTAGTGTAGGAAAGAATTCGAACATGTCTGTTAAATCTAATCGCAACTTGAACGATGCTTTTAATTCTTTTCGCAATGACATGTGCTTTATGTTTGATAATTTCCTTCGTTATGGTGTGTCTAACTCTTTCTATGCTCCTAATTCTAATGTCAAATCCCGAAAGAGAAGGGGAAGAAAAAGAGGAAAAGCAAAATCCTCTTCGTCAGTGAAGTCTCCTCAGCCTAAGGAGAAATCCGAAAAGGGGACTACACCGACCGATTTATCTGTGTCTAACCCACAGGAACCCATTTGGCAATGGGTCCCTAAACAAGCTTAGTTGTCTTGCAGGTCAGTCATGTGTGGTACTTCGACTCCGGCGCATATAGACATATGACTGGTCAGAGATCCTTCCTTTTCGACTATGTTGAAAGGTTCGAGGGATATGTTAAAACAGCCGACAAGACGCTTAGGCCAATGGTGGGTTATGGGAAAATTACGGATGGGAAATACATCATTAAAGATGTAAGGTATGTCGAGGGGTTAGGTTTCAACATGTTCAGCTCCAGTCAGTTCTGCGACAACGGATACTGGGTGAAGCAATTTCAATACGGAAGCAATGTGAATGATGAAGATAACAACGTCATCCTAAGTGCACGGCGGAATGGCAATCTTTACTCCACCGTCTTCCGTTCAATCCCTCAGACACACCCTCAGTTTGAAGCAATTTCTGATCCGAGGAATGCAATCTGTCTGCTCGCAAAGGCTTCAAACGAGGACAGTTGGCTATGGCATCGAAGACTCTGCCATCAAAATTTTAAAGACATGAACAAGCTGGTTTCGAAAAATCTCGTCAAGGGACTGCCAGAGACTCGCCTTTCCAAGGATACACTGTGTCCCGCTTGCAAACAAGGAAAGATGACGAGAAGCTCTCATCCACCGAGGATGGATACGAATAGCAAGAGTCCCCTTGACATGATTCACATGGATCTTTGTGGACCTACCAGAACTGAGAGCTTAGCCCGAAAGAAATACATGTTAGTTCTCGTTGATGAGTTCTCTAGGTTCACATGGCTTGAATTCCTACGAGCCAAGTCTGACGCTGCCGATCGAATCATTGCCTTCATCAAGCGGATTCAAGTTGAGAAGTGACAACGGAACCGAGTTTCGCAATACAAAGCTGCAATCCTTTCTTGAAGATGTGGGAATCTCTCACAACTTCTCCGCTGTGCGAACACCTCAACAAAATGGGGTGTAGAAAGGAAGAACCGGACGTTGGTAGAAGCGGCGAGATCCATGATGGCTCACTCTGGAGTACCTCAATCATTTTGGGCTAAAGCAGTATCAACAGCATGCTACACGCAGAATCGGACTCTGATCGTCAAGCGGACTGGTAAAACCGCCTACGAGATGGTCGAACAGCGTAAGCCTAACATCGATTACTTTCGAGTTTTTGGTTGCAAATGCTATGTTCTAAACGACCGGGATGATTTGGGAAAGTTTGAACCCAAGTCTGATGAGTCTATCTTCATCGGATACTCACATAACTCTAAGGCTTATAGGGTTTTCAACAAACGGACCCGAACCATCCTGGAAAGCTCAAATGTTGATTTTTCCAAAACCGAAACTTACTCTGTGGCGAGTTCAAGTAATATATATGCTTCTTTTCCTGAACTGTTCACCGCACCACCGAGCACAGATTCGTCCACTAACTTTTCTGCTTTAGACTTCTTAGACCTCGCAGATTATGATCTACCCACACTCACGGGTCCGATTGTAGTTCCTGCTCATGCTGGGTCAACTGGGTCAACCTCTACCTCTGTATCATCCGATGCCTTTGTCACTGAGCCATCTTCAAGCACTTCTACAAACTCAGTGACACCAGAATCAACTGCGGTCTCTCCCCCTGAAATCTCATCATCCGCCTCACCGGAACCGGTCCAAGAACAGACTCCACAACCTGTTCTTGCACCTATCCCTGAAGACGCTCCACTACCTTCACCCAGTTCAGCTCAGAGAACTTATGCTCAGGTAGTACGTGAGCCCCGGTTGGAGGCATCACCGCAGAATAATCTGGCGGCTGGATCATCAAGTAGAAACCAGCAAGAGGTCCTTGCAGTGCACGATGAGAACGACGCCACCAACAACCAACAAGCTTATGTCACTCCCCCACACACTCGCAAGTGGACAAAAGATCATCCCCCCTCCCAGATCATCGGGAGTCCCTCACAACCTGTAACTACGAGATCCGCAAAGAATGTAGAAAACTTGATTCTATTCGGAGGTTTCCTTAGTGAATTCGAACCTTCGGATGTTTCCCAAGCTCTCACCGATCCTGATTGGGTCTTAGCGATGCAAGAAGAGCTTGCGGAATTCGAGAGAAACAAAGTTTGGCGCTTGGTAACCAGACCGTGGGGAAAGTCCATAATCGGCCTGAAGTGGATATTCCGGAACAAGAAGGACGAGAACGATCTCATCATCCGGAACAAAGCTCGCTTGGTCGCCAAGGGTTATCGCCAACAAGAGAGAATCGACAATGATGAGACGTTTGCCCCCGTTGCCCGGATTGAGGCAATTCGGATCTTCCTTGCGTATGCAGCACACAAGAACATGACGGTGTATCAAATGGACGTCAAGAGTGCCTTCCTCAACGGAGTTCTTCAAGAAGAAGTGTACGTTGAACAACCGGAAGGATTCGTCGATCCCAGATTTCCAGAACACGTCTACGTGTTGGACAAGGCGCTTTACGCTCTCAAGCAAGCTCCTAGGGCATGGTATGAAACTCTCACTGATTACCTGCTAGGAGTTGGCTACAAGAAAGGTACAATCGATCCCACTTTGTTTCTCAAGAGGTCAGGTAAAGATTTAATTATCGTTCAGATATACGTGGATGACATTATCTTTGCGTCCACGAAGCCTGAGATGTGCCAAGAGTTTGAGAACACCATGAAATCCTAATTCAAAATGAGCATGATGGGCGAGTTGACGTTCTTTTTAGGACTTCAAGTTCGACAACGCCCTAATGGCATTTTCATAAATCAAGCCAAATATGTTCAAGATCTTTTAAAACGATTTGATTTCGGTGGTTCAAACTCTGCGGCAACACCAATGCCAAGAAATTTTCAACTTAATGCAGATACTTCTGGTAAACCGGTTGACAAGAAAACTTATCGGGCAATCATTGGTTCTCTTTTATATCTCACGGCTAGTAGACCAGATATCGTCTTCTCCACGGGTGTCTGCGCTCGTTTTCAGTGTGATCCACGTGATTCACACCTGTCTGCAGTCAAAAGAATCCTTAGGTATCTGAAGGGCACACCGGATTTTGGCCTTTGGTACCCAAAGGATTCTGGTTTTGAACTAATTGCATATACAGACTCAGACCATGCAGGTTGTAAGCTCAACAGGAAAAGCACATCTGGTGCTTGCCAGTTTCTCGGAGATAAACTGGTGAGTTGGTCATCCGGAAGCAGAATTGCGTATCCTTATCCACCGCGGAGGCTGAGTATGTTGCCGCCGCCTGCTGCTGCTCGCAAGTTCTGTGGATGAAAACCCAACTTGCCGACTTCGGATACACCATGCAACGGATTCCAATCTATTGTGACTCCAAAAGTGCAATTCAGATCACGGCAAATCCGGTTCAACATTCTCGGACGAAGCATATCGATATCCGATATCATTTCATCAAAGACCACGTCGAGAAAGGTAATGTTGAACTTTACTTTGTTGAGAGTGACTATCAGCTTGCTGATTTGTTCACCAAGCCGTTTGACGAGAAACGTCACTTCTTTCTCCTAAGCAAGTTAGGAATGATAGACCTCCCCGCCTGAGGTCTAGGGGGAGTCGCGAGTTCATATTATGTATGCATGTGTGTAGGGGAGTCGTTAATAGTCTTTGAGAGATTGCATGAATCGAGGGGGAGTCCTAAGTCTTGTTTTCAATGTTTGGTAAGTTTACTAACGTTCTCGGATCCACAACACCTTGGATACCATTTTTTTTATATTTTCTTTTGTAGGTGTGGATCCTCACAACGACTTCTGGTTACTTCAGATCAGAACTCGCACAAAACCCTGTCGAGACGTACCAGGTAAGTCTCTTTTCTCGGGAGTCGAGCGCTGAACTTGTATCTTTTTGTGAACTTGAAAGTTCAGGGGGCGGTAGAGTACATGTCTTGAACTTACAAGTTCGGGGACTAACTTTGCCAACTTCTGGATTTGATGTTCAGGGACTCGTTTTGCTCTTGAGTGAAACTTGTAGTCCAGGGTCTGTTTTGAAAATTCTTAAAACTACAAGTTCAGGGACTAGTTTGTAAGTTTCCTGAAACTTCTAGTCCAGGGGTGGTTTTTGCCAATAGGTGAAAGTCGGGTTAAGATAGTCATCAGGAGAGCCTAACACAGTGTTTTTTAACCCAAACACAGTGTTTTTTCGGTAAAAATTATATAAACCGGTTTTAAGAGATTAATCTTCACAATTTTCAAATTTTCATCTATTCCTCTCTCTGAACTCTCCCGATACCCACTTCGCGCTCGATTTCGGATTTTGCTCGTTTGTGCTTCGATCGTCAAACAAATTACATATTCGGATTCCTGGTAAGTAAACGATCAATCCTTATATAGTTATAACATCTATATCTGTCGTTTTGAGGTCTGGATCGAAGCCTAAACTTTTGAAAACTTACCCGAAACCCATTATGCTTCTAAACTTGTTATTAATCGATCTAGATCATTTGTAGTTAGTTTAGAATGTTAAATCGTCGGTTTTTGGGTGGTTTTTGGATCTGGAAGACGAACCGTCTCGGTTTTCCGAGTCGGAAAACTTGAATATTCAAGTTTTCCGAATCGGAAAACTTGAACATTCAAGTTTTCCGCATTCAAAGACGATAACCGTTCATGTTGTTTTCCGATTTGGAAAACCAGATAAATCCGATTCGGATTATCAGGTTTTCCGAATCCTTCTTGGATCTCGTTTTCAAGCTTATCTTTTACGACTCGGAAAACATGGAATTACCCGTATGGGTTTCCAAGGTTTTCCGACTCGTGTGTGGACAAGATGCTTTTCAATTTTTCTAAATATCACATTTTCCGAATCGGAAAACAATGTTTTCCGACTCGGAAAACCAACCTTTTTTTTGTTAAAATTTCTCTAAGTGTTGGAGTTTCCCGATTCGGAAAATCATCTTTTCCGAATCGGAAAACTTGTGTTTCTTGTTTACCTAAATATTACTGAGTCTTGGAGTTCTCCGATTCGGAAAACCATCTTTTCCGAATCGGAAAACTTGTTTTAATTATTTGCTCAATTTCTGTCTAAGTGTTGAGCGTTCTCCAATTCGGAAAATCATCTTTTCCGAATTGGAAAACCTCCCCTCGCGTTTTTGCTCGTTTTTCGACTCGGAAAATATGAAACACTCATTTTTGAGTTTTCGAGTTTTTCCGACTCGCGTAGAGTCGAGGGTATAGTCTTTTCACGCTGCATTCTTACTAACACTTGACTTATGTTATATCTTGACAGAAATGGCAGATCAACCTATTGCTCCCACTTCTCCTGTCGGCAATGCTGCTGACCGAGCTCTTATTGACCCAGCCAACATCCTTCAGATCATCCAGAACAACGGGTATGTCGACCTGGCGAACTTCACTGTCCAAGACGATGTGGTCCTTGAGATCCTACGGGCGCATCCCCTTGCGTACGCGATGCAAGCCACTGCTCAGATTCCCATGATATATCTGCAACAGTTCTGGCACTCTTCGCGTGTCGAGAACCGGGACGGCGTACCAACCATCATCGGCCGGGTGGACAACACTGACCTGGTCATTACTGTGGAGGATCTCCGTCGAGTCCTTCGTTTACCGACCGCCACTCCTGCGGCCCCGTTCGACCCTCTGGTTTCTGGACCCGAGCTATTCAGTGAAGTACTCGCTCTCGGGGTCCATACCAGACCGGGTCAGACTCTGAACGGCATCTCCCAGGTGACTCAAGGGATGCTGCCTCCGATTTGGTACTCATTTTTCAACATTCTCAACCGGACGCTCTCTTCGAAGACACATGGCGTGGACAAAGCTTCCACCCAATTCTGGCACGTCATCCATGCTGTTGCTTATGGACGACGGATCGACTTTGCCCAACAGCTTTGGGCAGACATGATTACCGACGTAAGAGCTGGACCTAGCAGGACTCGCCATACATCCATCCCGTGGATGCGGTTCTTCAGCTTGATCATTCGTGATCACATGGATCGTAACCGCGAAGTCAGACGCCGATCCAGTCATCTCCGCTTCGAAAGCCTACAGATTGGCCGCGCCAACAAGAAGAACCTGCGCCCTGGACAGATCGAGATGGCGATCCCCGAGAACGTGCTCAACATGGCGGACCGTAGGGCTATGAGTGTTAGATTGTACCGAGTGTCTGTAGGATTAGAAGACACATCTACGGACTCCTCAGAACCGAGGAGCCCTGCCCAAGACGTGCAACCCGTCCCCTCTAGACGCCGTGCCTCAGGCACGGCAGGCCAGAGCTCCAGTGGGGAGCTTCTGGCTCGGGAATGCTGAGCGTTGCCGTGAGGGGAGGAGAGGGTAGAATCGTTGGTACGTCCGCCACTCCACACACGTCTCGAGCTGGAGCATATCAGATGATGATTCGGAACCGAGCCACTCGTGCCCGTACACCCACCGTAGTGGAGGGAACATCTCCCTTCGAGATGGATCATGAGATCATGAGCAGACTCAGGGTGAAACAGTACATGGGGGTCCTCCATCAATCCCCCGTACACTCATCATCGGAAGAACGCCGATCGCCAACACCGCCGCAACAACCTGAACCAACTGGTGAGGAAGTGGAAGCTTCCCCACAAGAACAAGCACACTTGCCCTCACCACCACTTGCAGCGGCCGGTGCGACTCAAGCAGCAGAACCCTCCGGCGATCCTTCCGGCGACGACTCCGACGGTCATGAGTCCCCAGAACATACTCCTTTGGACCGTCGTGAGCCCGATGACGAGGCACCGATTCAGAGCGGGTGGATTACGGATCAGATTCAGAGTTCCAACTATCAGAACCAGCGAAGGGCGGGAGGCCCAGATTATTGATGTGGATGAAGCCACCTCTTCCTTCAACGACGACAGAATCTCCGGCGATCCAATACTCGCTGAGGATCTTGCATCAGATGACCGGACCATCGGTCGTGAGGAAGAAGGTGAGGCCGAGGTTGCTACCGGCTGGGGTAGAGAAGACAGTGAGGAAGAAGAGAGAGAGCGGGGAGAAAAGGAGAGAGAGAGAAGAGAAAAAGAGACTGAAGATGTCGAGGTCTAATTAGGCGAGCTCTGGGCTCAACTAGAGGATGCGGACGTAGAGGTAGAGCCGCACAGGTTAGAAACGGAAGTTCCCCTCACCTCGAGTCCAACCAACAGAAAGGCAACCCACACCGAGACCGGGCACCCTACGGTGTCTGGTCAAGACGCTAGCAGCCAACTAGCGTATTTGCACACTCCTCCCAGCCACTCGACCATCTCTCAACAGATGGTCGTTTCAGTCTCTCACGGGGATCAAGCACAACTTCCACCGGCCACTCAATCGGAGTCTGCCGGTGTTGAAATAAGAGAGGAACCGCCCCGCCTCTCGACTTCTTTCCGTGCACCAATTGTCCTAGAGCCACTTAACGAGACTTTTCAAGTCATTCACTTGGATAGGACACTACTAGGAGCATCATCAGCCCGCCCAAGTGGCGAGGCCGGAACGGGGAGAGTCGGTGCGTCAAGTGACGCCCTTCGAGGATCACCGGAAGCCCTAACACCGTCAACATCATTCCAGCGGTGACGTCAGGCCGAGAGAGCACCTCAATAGGACTCTTCTCGTCAACTGGAGCCCAAGTGGCACCGGGTGTTGTACTTCCGGGACATGGTCCGACAGACTCGAGCAAAGTCTCTAAAGATGCTCACGCAACAACGGGGCTTCTAGGCCTGACGGATTCGGGTGGAATCCCTAAAACCACCCCTGCACCAACGGGACTTTTAGGTCCGACGGATTCGGACGACATCCTAAAAGTCGTCCAAACCAGGTTACTAGCGGTGGAGGAAGCCAACCGGGCTCGAGATGCGCGGGTCGAGGCACTGGAGAAAGCCTTGGCCGAGACGGAGAGAAAGAGACTGGCGGATCTTGAAGCGTCACGCATGCTTCAGGAAGATAGGGATGCGCAGCTCTACGAGCTCAAACGACGAATCAAGGGCAAACACTCTGAGGTAGCCCCATCATCCGAGACTCCAATCCCCCATCAGACCGAAGACGTTCTCAGGCTCGCCCCTCCGACTTCGGGCGAACTACCTCCGATACCGGGCTACGTTACTGAGACGAACATGCCTTCGTCATCTCATCATACACGACTCAGAACGACCGCCTCTCCGCCCAAGTCAGAGATCAAGAAGCCCAGATCGAGATCCTACAACAGCGCATCCCGAGAACTGGAGGCCGTGTGTCGGCCCCAGGCTCAGCCTTCTAAGAGGAGGCATGACGAACCTGATGATTCCGCACCAGGTCCTCATGAGGGGGAGGTGCAAGCTTCAAAAAGGCTTCGCACCGACCTCCACTCTGCCTCCGGCTCCGGTTCTTCACTCCAGCTACCACGGCTCCCCCCTCGAGTGTTCCTACAGAGTCTGCTGCACCCGAGGCTCCCTATGTCGAGTCAGACACGGAGGATATTCCTGACATAGGGAGTTGGCGCTACGAGCGGATCCCAGAAGGTGAAGTAGTTCAGTTTCCCCAGATGACAGACACGGCTCAGATTGAAGTCGTCCTTCCAGAAGCAGCACCGACGGATCCTTCAGACTTCCAGATTCCGGAGGAAGCCCGTAAAATTCTGCGGTCGCTTGCTCAGAGTCTCAGGATATATCAGAAGGGGGACGACATAGTCCGGGATTCTGACTACACCAACCTCACCTCAGGCATTTGTATTTCCCACTCCAGACGCTCCACGGACTATTCATTCTACTGACCCAGAGACCGCCGCTCCAACTGTTATCCAGCTCAACTGGAATCATTCAGTCATCTTCCGTCCATTCCTTGAGGAATCGTTCACCCGCATCTACCAACAGGAAAAGTTGCACGCCTGGTCCCGAAAGGTCTACTTCGGGATCTCGCACATCAAGACCAAGAGACGAAGGACAGCTTACGTGCATCAGCGAATGTGCAACTGGGCCACCCATGGACGTCAAAGGATCTGACGTCGTTTTACCAAGGTAACTGCTATGCGCCCTTACAAACATGGCCATCAGTTATTCCTTGAGTACGACGTCCGCATGTACGGGACTGGCGTTCCAAGAGGAGAGTTGCAAGACTGGTCGTTCACGGAAGCTGACTTGGATCGGGTGCATCTAGAAGATCTTCTCACGCTCATCAAGTACCTCCAAGGTCCGATTCTCCGACCAGAGCACTACAGAGACGGCACAGAGTTCGCCACGCAATCACTCTTGCGCGGGTGACGGACTACCAGCTTGCAATTGAAAGCCGCCAGCCAAAGGTCAACCTGCTCAGACCAAACCTGCTCGTGCCTGGTATTGATGCTTACACTCCGTATATGCCAACCAGGATACCTGAGCATGGTGTTCTCTATATGACTCGGAAGAAGAAGGAGCGCAGGTTTATGAGATTTGGCGAGCTCTCCAAGTTCTGCGACGGGACCCTTCTTTATGTCTACAACGGGATGCAGAGTAGACTACTGGCTGACCAGATACCTGGACGGAGGATCATAGATGGAAAGGGAAAGCTACTAGAGGCCATGAGACTGATTGAGAGGAAGCTCAAGGAACGGTTGATGTACAGAAGAGTAGAGGCGGCGATGCAAATGAGAGCAAGGATCATCGGCGAGTGGGAGGAATACTTGCAGATGTCCAAGTGGGAGCCAGCTCTGGAGCTTCCACCACCTTTCTGACTTCTTCACAAAGGGGGAGATTGTAGGACCTCTTTGTTGTGAAGAGTCAGAATTCACTATCTTTATAGCTTTCTTGTTTAAACTTTCTGTTAGTTGTGAACAATTGTGTTTCTGTTAGCCCTTGTTTAGAGGTTTATAACCTCGGGGGCCTTTATTGTCATTTGGTGTAACTTCCTCTTACCTATATAAGGTAAGAGATGTTTAGGGTTTATACATTGAATCATTTTTTACCATTTTGGGCAAATACTCCATTGTTGCATGTTCTTCAAGGTTTTATGTATTCAATCATGATTTCCATCCATTTCTTCATCTTTTCTATGATTTATGGGACAACAATTGTGGATCCCTAAAAACATTCTCCTTATTTTGTAGCCACAACTTCTTCTTCAAGAAATATATTAACTTTGGTGTTCAAGTTTCATTCAAGCATTCCATTGTCATTATCAATTGATTTATCATTCACAATGTTATTCCATCTTGTTTCTCATTAGTTTAGGGACTATCATTTGTGTTGAGTCTGAAAAATACCACTGCTGAGATTATCACTGCTGATTATCACTGCTGGAAGATTACCACTGCTAGCTTTGGGATTACTACTGCTGAAGGGATGATCTGAAGATACCACTGCTAGTATGTGTGTTAACACTGAAGAACTCGTTACCACTACCAGTACAAGAGTTACCACTGCTGTTACAAGTTACCACTACTAGAACAGAATTACCACTGCTGTTCAAGATTACCACTGATTCTGTTCTGCCACTGCTGAGAAGATGAAGATAAGGAAAGAATTCTGTTGGAGAAGATATGGGATAGATACGAGTATTTTGGAGATTATCTAGAGTAGATTTACTTTCCTTATTGTAATCTGTAACTTGTATAAATAGCTGGTAGGTTTTTCATTGTTCTTTACGAGTTTCATAAGTTTTTGTTTAGAATTAGAATCCTCAAGATTATTCTTGAATCCCTGCATAAGAGAAGTTGTGCACGTCTGTTTGAGCCTGTTCAATCAGATTGGGGCTTTGGTTGTAATCATCAATCTTGTGATTCAATACACATTCTGCTGTTTTACAATTCAATGTTTTAATTCAATCAAAGTGTTATTCCGCAAACTTCTTTGATTAAGTTTTCTGTTCTTGATATATATATTGATATATTTGATCCTGTCAAGTGGTATCAGAGCTTGTTTGATACAGAAAACAATTAAACAATGGATACCCAGGAAACTGTCTTGGTCTCAAAGGTCCCCATGCTCAAACCTAATGAGTTTGACATGTGGAAAATCAGGATTCGTCAATACATGCTTCTCACAGACTATGGTATGTGGGAGGTTGTTGAAAACGGACCTGACACTGATGAAGTAGTTGCTGAAGGAGGTGCAAGACCCCCACCCAGATCTGATGCTGACAGAAAAAGAAGGCAAACTGAGATGAAAGCATTAAGTACTTTGCTGTTGGCTATTCCCAATGAATACCAACATCAATTCAGTACATACACAGATGCCAAATCTCTCTAGACTGCACTTGAGAAGAGGTTCTCAGGAACCAAAAGCACAAAGAGGAACCAGAAGGCCATTCTAAAGCAACAATATGAGAACTTCACATCCCTGAAGAATGAATCTATGACTCAAACCTTTGATTCAACAAGCTTATTGGTGAACTTGCAACTGTAGATGTGAAGATGGACAAAGATGATGTGAATAGAAAGTTCCTCAGATCTCTTGGAGAGGAATGGACTATTTACACTGTTTCTTTCAGACAAGGAGATGATCTTGAAGACAAAGAACATGAAGATCTGTATAATGATCTAAGGATCTTTGAAGCAAAAGTGGAGAAGAAGAAAAGACCAATTGGATACTCCCACAATGCTGCACTACTTTCCTCTGAAAACCCTAGTTCTTTTAGGGTGCGTTTGGTGCACTGGACAGAGTGGGACAGGACAGGACAGGACTGTCCTGTCCCATGTTTGGCACGCTTTAGAGTGGGACTAGTTGGAACTAGATGGAACACGCGATGGAACACGCCTGTTCCACCAAAATGGGTGGAACTAGCTGGAACAAGCACCTTTTTCCCAATATACCCTCTTCTTCTTCATTTGCCTCATTCATCGTCAGATACCCCCCTCTTTCCTCTCTTCCATCACCAACACCTCACCCTCATCCTCACCTCTCCTCCCTCATCTCTCGCCGTCGACCTCGCCGCCGACCTCACCGCTCGCCGCCGACCTCACCTCTCACCAACGACCTCAACTCTCGCCGCCGACCTAACCCCTCTCTCTCTCGACCTCACCCTCTGTCGCCGGCAACCTCGTCTGCTCTCTCTCGCCGGCGACATCGTCTCCTCTCTCTTGCCGGCGACCTACGTTTCTGATTTGTTGGTGATTCCGTTCGGCGAGCAACGAATGGAGCTTTCGGTGCAGAAGATGATGAGTTGTCGGTGCAGAAGATGGTGATTCTCGCCGTCGACGGAGGTCGAGGTCGGGTGGTCGTCGGAGAGCAAACGCAGACATGATTTAATTTTAGATTGAATTTTTTTTTAATTTGGTGCAGAAGATATGAATTCGATTAGGTTTGAAAAAATAGTATGATTTGATTTTTGAGATTGAATTTGTTTTAATTTGGGTTAATATCTTTGGAAATGAAGCAGTAGGAAGTCAATTTGGGTTAATAGTATGATTTGATTTGGTTCTTGTGGTTCATGATTTTGCTTCCTGTGGTTTATGATTTTGGTTTCTCTGGTTCATATTTTGGTTTTTGTTGTTCATGATTTTGTTGGTAATCCATTTTGTGATTGATTTGGTTCTTGATTTGGTTTAAACATCGTTTTGGCATCAAGGGTAAATTGGTCATTTTAACTAGTTCTGTCCTGTCCTGTTCAGTTTTATAATGTCTTACCAAACGCTGGACATTTGTCCTGTCCTGTCCTGTCCTGTCCTGTCCCGTCCTGTCCCGTCTGCGTACCAAACGCACCCTTAATACCACTACTTTTAATAATACCACTGCTACTTATAATACTGCTGCTAATGAAACTGTTTCTAATTCATCTCAGGAAACCAATGAAGATATCATTCTGGAAGCTTTCTTAGCAAGTCATGTCAAATCATCATTGATCAATGATGATTTGGATCAAATCAATGCAAATGATCTTGAAGAGATGGACATCAAGTGGCAGATGGCTATGCTGACTCTGAGGATGAAAAGATTTATTAGAAGAACTGGGAGAAACAACTTTGATGTCAAAAGAGGAGATAAGGCTGGCTTTGACAAGTCAAAAGTCAGATGCTACAAGTGTAATGAACCAGGGCACTTTGCTAGAGAATGCAAAGGAGGAACCACAAACCATCAAAACACTGGAAGTGGTTCTTCACAAGCCCCTAGATTCAACAACAGAGGAAACAACTCAAACCCTAGTTCATCACAAGCACTTGTTTCACAGGAAGGACAAGGATTTGATTGGAGTGACCATGCTGAAGAAGCAGTCCAAAATCAAGCACTCATGGCTGAAATCAAGGAGTCTGAAATCCCCACTGAGGTATCTTCTAAACTCTGTTCTGATTCTTGTTTAGAAACTGTGAAAAAGTATAGGGATCATAATCAGACCATGAGTGATAGTATTAAGAAGATGGAGAGAGAAATAAGAGATTATGTTAAGATCATTGACAATCTGGAGGATCAAATAAAGGCCTACAAAGCCAATGAACTTCAGTTTGAATATGACCATAACTACTGGAAGTGGGAAAAGAAAGAGCTTGAGAGAAAATTGTCAAAAGAAAAGGAGGAATTGGAGAGTGCTAGGAAAGAGTTGTCCAAAGCCAAAGAAGACTGATAACTCCAAAATTATACATATTTTACTAACATCATTTCCCCACTTTTGTCTTTATTTTGAGAGCAATTATGATACAGTTTGACTAAAAAAGGCTTGAATTCTAGTTTTGCAGGTTTTGGAGGCACTTTTGCAGAAAAATAGAAAAAGAGGGAAAAAGGCGTCAAAAGTGGATACTTTGTGAAGAAATGGAAAATGGCAATTTGAAATCCATTTATGATCTTTCTTTCCTTCCAAATTAATGGCTTCCTCCCAAGAGAAAAGATCCATCAAATTTGGAATATTCCAGAATCCTTCCAAGTCAGTTGCTTCCTCTCTAAGAAAATATCTGATTAAGATTTGGAAGAGATTTCAGTTCCAGATGATTCTAGAAGGTTCCAAAATAAGTGTCTGGCTAGGGACCTCCTTAGGCTAATGGTGACAGTTTAGTTACGTGTCTAGCACAAGTGGGAGTCTGTTAGGATTATGTGCGAGACAGTAACAGGGTTACGTGTCCAATGTTATAAGACAATAGTAGGTCACACCGCTGCACACCAAAATGAGAATGTTTGGATTATGTGAGAAATAATTAATTGGTTATTAATTATTTAAAGAGAGAAAGAAATAAAGAAATAAATAGTTAAATTATTTATTTGTAATTAATTAATCAGTTAGGATTAATTAATAGATAATTATCTGAATTATATAATTAATCTATTTGATTAATTACAGAGATAATTATAAAAGAGTTATATATGGAATCAAACACTGCCAGGTTTATCCATATAAATAAAGGCTTAGGGGTTTGATTATTCATTCAATTCTAAGATCAGAAACTTATTCCCTAAGAAATCCTTCTCTCTCTCTCTACCCAAAACCGGCGATCAGTTCCAGGAGGTGAACGGGGTCGTTTTTTGGGATAATCGTCGGTGGTGGTCTAGCAACTCTCTCAACCGGTGTCAGTAGCGGTGTACCCCCTGCTTGCGTTTCGGAGAACTTTTTCGCAAAAAGGTAAACACACCAAACACCCTTTATTGTATCTGCAAGGTTTAGGATTGGATCCTCGATTGGGAATCGGATTTTTTATAATCCGCTGCGTTTGATTGTGCCTCCGGTTCCCAACAACCGATGCATATCAACATAATTCATGGATGTCATCTCTTGTTGGTAAGGTTACCTTGGTACTCTTATCGAATTCAAGTCCTTCACCCAATGAGTTGCATTCCCTTATACCAACACCCTGGTCTTGGTACAAAGGAAGGAGTGCAGGTCAATGCTGTGAGGGTCTTCAAAATAAGTTTTGCCTACACCATCTATGCACTAACCGTGTATCATTTTCAGGTACCATGGCGAACCCGACGTTCCAAAAAAATGAAAAAAAAGGAAAAAAAAGAAAGAAGAAGAAGAAGAAGAAGAAGAAGAAAACAGAAAGAAAAAAAACCAACACCAACACTCCATCTACACCTACGCCTACACCTACACCTACACCTACACCCACACCCCTCCATCTACACCAACACCTACACCTACACCTACACCTACATCTCCTCCTACATCTACACCAACACCAACACCTACACCTGCACCCCTCTATCTACACCAACACCTACACCTACATCTCCTCCTACATATACACCAACACCAACACCAACTTCCAAAAAAAATACTTCAAGACGTCTACCTACGCATGTTTCGAGGGGAACAATGCATCGCTACGCATCTTTCGAGGCGCGACTAATCTTTCCCTCCCTACATGTATGATGTACCTCCTACACTTACCCTCATACCATACCCATCACACCCTCATGCCATACCCATCACCCTATATCATACCCATCACTCCTTATATCATACCCCAAACTTATCCTGGCAAACCCCAAAGACTCATGATATACCGATGGCGATGCCACTTGCATCACTTGATTCTGCTCATCATGATTCACCGGTTGTGAGAGCATACTTAGGTGTATCACCTCTACCAGCATCTCTAGAGCCGGAGACTAGCACCCTAGAGGTATCCTCTAGGAGAGTGAGTGAGGGTATCGAGCGAGGTCACTCACCTGGGGGTGGTGACCAAGGGTTTGAGGATGAGGAATCGGGGGGTATGACAGGGGTAGATTAAGCGATGATGATGATCGCTCCGGAGCTAGTACTTTACATGCTTATGACAGTCACCATAGCCCTTCACTTTTCCTTTTGGTGTACTTTGATTTTGATGACTCCGGTGATGACCACCCATCTGAAGGTGAGGACGACATAAGGTTTGAGGGAGACCTAACAATCGAAGAAAGTGAGCAGAGCGAGGGAAGTAAAAGAAATGATGAGTGAGAGACAGGACCAAAGGTTTTAACCGGTCCTTCCTTATCCTTAGGTAGTAGGTGGGCAGCCACATCCGCTACCCACACGCATTCGTTAGATTCGGGTATTGAAGAAGACACCTCCCACCCAGAGGTGCAACTGCACGCCCCACCTAGCCACTCATCCATCTCTCAAAAGGTGGGTGTTTCATTCCACGGGGATATAGCACATCGGCTATCACGCCCTCACTTGGAAGGTAGTGATATTGAAACAGGAGGATCCCTACCCCGATCCCCACACTTCCTTCATGTGCACCAGAGTCTAGAGCCTAATGATACACTCTTAGGTACACATACTGCCAGTCTATGTGACGTAGTCTCTGCTCTACCCATCACGAGTCTAAGTGAAGTGATCGGAACCCCGAGAGTCGTGTCCACGACGGGCATTTCACGATGACCGGCGGGAAGTCCTACCATGGTCACTATCACGCCAGCCATGAACGTAGGCCACACCGTTGATTCAGCGGTTGTGCAAATGGGTACTCTATGTGAGCCCGAAGTTACTTACCAGGCATGCGTTGTCAGGGAAATGATGGACGGCGCCCTAAAGGTTGTCCATGAGGATTTTGTACTTCACCAACTTCCTATACTTCACCACCTCTAGCACCGACTGCACCCGACTACTCGATTGATTAGTTAAGGGATCTTCTTATGACAAAACTAATCTCCCGTGGGAATCTCCACGAGGATGAAACCACCCTTCTGGGTTATCTGCAGCGGTCCGCGTACTCATCACTTCCCGTGAACCATCCCAAGCCGGCTACCTCCTCTTTTCAAGAGGTAGTCTTTTCCATCCAGCGGCTCGAAGGGAAGCTTGCCTTTTTTATGACAGAGGTACGAGTTGATTTGAAAGAGATCAAGGGTTCCATATCGATTATGCGATCACAGATCCGATTATGTTGAGCAGCGGCCGAGACACCGAAGAGACGGCACGACGGATGACCCCGATCGCCGTGAGGGGGAAATCCGAAAGAAGGCTCGACACGACTCCTCATTTCTAACAGGCACATCTTCCGACGCCATGCCCGACACTCATATCAGCGTCAATGATCACTCGATGGCTGACGTTGATGAGATGCGTCGATTCCTATCGAATGTGTCCCTGCTTCTGACGATGTGCTCAAGGAGATTATCAATCTTGATGATATCTCCTCAGATGATGATGATGAGTACTTGCCGTTCCCAGTATCCTCTACTATCATTCGACATATCTTCACCTCATAGATCACCTCTCATGTGCACGCCATCTCCTACACCTTGGGAATCTCCAAGTGTGTTGACCTGAACACTGTTTCCAATCACGAACATCTCCCCAACATTGACCGTTGTCCACTGTAGACAAAGGAATTCTATGACGCCTCGTGTCTTTACTATGGGTTGAAGATGATTGAAGGACGACCGGCCGAGAGACGTGAAGAGAGACCGCCACCACCACCGCCTCGGAGATATGAGGGACCATCTAAGAAGTTCAAGGAGACAAATCCTTCAAGAAGGAAGTCATCGAGCCATCATTGTCGGAAACGAAGAAATTGACACAAAGGGGGAGATTGTTAGAAATTATTATTGGTTGTGTCAATTTGTAATTCCTTTAAAGTTAGTTTCCATTATTGTAACTTGTGGTTGTGGCCCATTGTTTAGGGCCCATCCATTTGTAAAAGCCTAGTCCATTAGAAGTAGTATAAATAGGTTGCTTCTCATTCATTTGTAGTTGATAATTCTCCCAACTTTTCTAATCATTTGAAAATCATATTGTGTTCATACTTGGTGTTCATTTGGAACCTACAATTACTATTACTTTAGATTTGGGTGTTTAGATATAATTTTCATGCAAGATTCTTTCTTCACTTTCCTTTTAAACTCATGGATTATTATGCATATTCTTCCTCTTCAAATCGTTTAACTTATACAATAAAATTTGGCTACAAATTGTGAGTCCCAAATCAGTAAGAAACAAGATGGAATATCATTGTGAAAGATAAAACATATAAGAATAACAATGTGATGCTTGAAGAGACTTGAACACCAAGATAATAGTTTTCTTGAAAGAAAAGGTTGGTGGCTACAAGGAATGTTTTTCGGGATCATAAACAAGCAAACAAAAAGAAACCCTAGTCCTATACCTTGTATATATAGGACCTAGAAAACCAAACTTACAAAACAATTCCTTGGAGTCTATGACTCCTTACAAAAAGGACACAAAATAAACTAAGGTTTAATCTAGGAAAGGAAATTACAAGATAGACCCTTGACTTCTTCACAACATCAAAATAGGGTCTAACACAAATGAACCATCAAATGATCAAACCTATAAAACTAAAGTATGATCAGAAATATTCATATTGAGAATTTAAAGTATGAATTTATTACACTTCTTTCAGATGATCCAATTAATGAAATGTCATGAGAAATGAAGCGATATGTATGCAATTATACAATTAGTACATGTTTGTTCAATTATGAAGTTAAAAGGAATGGGCAATTAAAACAAAAAACAACAAATAAAAGTATATATTATTCTCTTGGTACAAGAGTTAGATGTCATGGTTTCAATTCATGGAATAATAACCCTTTTCTTGGAGACAAAATTAGGTCTTATCAATCAATTTAACTTCTTTCCATCATTTCTTTATTGAACATGTATGTGATGAATGTGATGATATGCGTCGCTATTTAGAAACAAAAAGATTGATAAAGGGTTGTGTTTGGCAAACTAGCTGATAAGCTAGCTATAACTGATAAACTAGCTTATAAATAAACTATGATTGGCAAAAACTAGATTACAGGTATGTAAAATGAAAAAAAAGGTATCTTGTGATATAATAGTTAATAGAGTGAATTAGATATTTGGTCCATGTGGTTTGGTCCTTGTGGTTTACATTATATTGCACTGTTAGTCCTTATTTTGAAATAATTACGGAAAAGATCCTTGTGGTTTATACTATATTGCATTGTTGATCCATGTAGTTTACATTATATTACACCATTGGTCCATGTGGTTTACATTATATTGCATCGATGGTCCATGTGCATGGTTTACATTATATTGTACTGTTGGTCCCTATGCTTAACAGATTGATTTCACGTGGGGTTAGAGTTAGGGCGTAATAGCACAATCTAATGTAAACCACAAGGACTTTTTCCATAATTATTTCAAAATAGGGACCAATAGTGCAATATAGTGTAAACCACACGAACCAAATATGTAATTTACTCTAGTTAATATTAATAAGGGTATAATTGAAAAAAAAACTATTAAAAACTCTCAAAACGCTACTCCAAATAGCTTTTCAATAAGCTAGCTTTTGGTCCATACAAACACATAATAGCTTATAAGCTACACAACGTTAGTAGATACAACAATAACATGGAGAAACAACATCAGTGCATATTTGAACAAAAGGATCATTACTGACAACCTCGAGCAATCTCACATTGGAACGCATCCTTTAAGATCCACATGTGAGGAGACATTTCATAATTGACTCATTGTTGAGGCTAATGAAAGGGTCCAAGCCTACCTCCTAACCACGGTGTTCTACCAGTCTCAAGCTTCGATTTGATAGGTGGATCGTCTGAAACGGAGACCTGTAGCTAAAGTTTTAGCCTTTCAAAGTTGGCTTGTTCAGGTACTCATCCGGCCTTGGGTGCTTCAGCCTTCAGCAAGTTGATCTGTCCTGCACCCACCCACTGTTCCACCTTCGCGCCGCGAGCACCTCTCCTCGCGCCGCGAAGGGCCTTGCTCCGTGCCCCGCGCCGCGCCCTGCCTTCGCGCCGCGCAGCGCCTTGCGCCGCGAGCCTCAATATGAGGAGACATTTCATAATTGACTCATTGTTGAGGCTAACGAAAGGGTCCAAGCCTACCTCCTACAAGATTTAAGCTTAAACCTGTTGTATATTTGTACAAAATCACTCTGCAACTTTGTTAACTGTACTACACACAACGCTACAACATGACTAAATATTATTCTTCTTAAAATACAAGTCTTAAATGATCATGATCAAGTTATATATCTACAAAGATATATGGTTTGACAATATTTTAAGTTGTTTGAAGCAAAACCATAACCCTAAGTGTAAATACTCCATAATGATATTAGCTAAAGTCGTTAGTATAAAATACAAACTGAAGTATCTTGCATTAAATAATATTGTCTAGTGAATACATAAGATATGTGGTTTAGTTATTTGTTTTAATTTCTTGTTTGAAGAACCTGCTTTCAAAAGATAGTTTTAATTCTGAGAGTGTATCACATTTTTATACAATTAGCTAAACAAGCTGAAATCTTGTGAAATAAAAAGGGAACATATGACTGCATAAACAAAATTTTAATTTTGAAGAAATTAACAATTATTATACTTCTTGTTTGAGATATCTTAGCATCTACACTGAAACCTTCAAGAACCTAAGTTTCCATTTCCATATGATTAATAATAAATAATAATAATAATAATATAATGCATACAAGAATTTAACTTTTGTTCAAGTATCTAAATTCATATAAAAAGTTGTAACGGACAAAAATACATGTTCCACAATAGAGGATTTTATAAAAATCCAACAGCAACCTCAATTAGTACATCCATAATGGATATCCTTATAGAGGAAGGTTCAAATTTATCAAAATACTAACTATTTTAGAAAACAAGAAAAACTTCATCGATATACAAAATTACATGTGATTTTATATTAATGGCAAAAAGTTGGATATATGCGACTTAAGTTGCAGGACAAAGTCGCGTGAATCTTATATTAGTTTTGTGCTTGAATCATGTATGATTTTGTATGCTGACGAACTTTTTCTTGTTTTCTAAAACAGTTAGAGTTCTCGTATTAACCCACCCGGGGGCGGATGCAAATATGTAAGCAATAGGGGGAAGCCCCCACTAAAAGACTCCTTGAAATCACTAAAAAAACTCACAATCTTTCAAAATGTTATATTTAGTCCAAAAATACGTACATTAGACAACTTTACAGACATTTAATCTACCTTAAAGGTATCCCGTTATGAAAAATTCTTGGATCCGCCACTGAACCCAGCTCTACTCATATATATATGATAAATGCAAAATGAAGCATTTGAAAGCATATATTCTATTTCGGAAAAAAGGGAAATCAAAACACGTACATTTCATTTTTATACGGTTTGTCTATTTTTTAAGGGTATTTTTTTTATACAATTTGTCTTCATGCCTATATACTATATTTCTCAAATACTTCAAAATACCAACTTCACAATACATCTCTATACACATAGCTATAAGTACTACTCATCCTTACTAAAAACAAAAACACAAGAAAACACCAAATATTCCAAAGAAAGTACTGTGCATGTCTTCCAGAAAGCAACTTGTATGATGATGATAATGATAATGATTTTGCTTGTTATCATATAAATCAAAAATAGCATTGATGGCCATGTGAATGCATGGCGAACTATACATAAAACACATTCAACGTTTTTTGATCGTTCACAACACTTGTGATACCAAAAGGCATAATGACCCAAAAGAAAGGTCATTCATGGAGGTAAGGTTGGTATAGTACTACAAAAGAAGAATGTGATAGTTTTTGGATTTTGTATGATTACGATGGGAACGACAAGGGATGCAAGTCAGTCGTTTGTTTTGCGGAACACACTGACCTATGAAAGCTACTTCACGTTTAATTTTCAACAAATCATTTTACTGTTATTATAAGAAAATTAAGTTTATAGGACGTCGATTAATATAAACAAGTGTCCAAAATAGAGTGTTTTATTATGACCTAAGAAAAAAAATGTTATATTTAAAAATGTTACAATCGTTTATAGAACAATTTTGAATGCCATAAGATGTTTTTTAGGACACTTTCATGATAAATTATCGTATTAACTAAATTTATATGACAATTTTGAGAAATGTCCTTTAAACCCATCTATTTAGACGCTTTATTTATTTGATGTTTTTTGAGAAGTGTCCTATAAACCCATTTTCTAAACAACATTTATTTTTATAGGAGAGTTTTTCAAATAGTGTCTTACAAAATAGTTAATAAGATGCTTAAATATTTAAAAGATATTCTAAAAACTTTTAAAGACGACTAAAATCATTCTATAAACTTTTTGTGACATTTTTTTAGATACGACAAATTTTATTTGGTCTTATAAACTAGAGATCTATAAAACACTCATTTTTTTTATTTAGGTCATCCCATAAATTTAATTTTGTTATAGTATCGATCTCTTTTATTTTAAGTAACGTAAGTTTGCATTGTTATGTTTTTTTTATCTATTGATATTTAAGTTTTTTTTCTTTATACGAATCGTTATTTGAATTAGAGAAGATCTAATTTTGAACTTCTTCTGGTACCTCAAACAAAACTGAAAATTTGTGTTTCGTATGTGACTTTATATTGTTATTCTTTTTGTCTAATTTACATTCTAATAGATGATTGTAACCTATATTATTAATAGTTGGAGACTTATTAATATTTATTAAGGCATGAATTTTTCTTGTAAATATTGGTGGCCAAATTAAGCCAATAAGATAACCATCTTAGTAACGAGTAAATTTACTCGATATGTAGCTAGAAGTTGTCTTTGCCTAAACTTACGTTTACATGTTGTATTCAATCTTGTGGGCTTCGACTCCCCCTTTTGCTATTTTAATGTAAGTATTTGTATTTATTCATTTGTGAAATGCTAAGAAAAAAAAAAACATAAATTACATTTCTAAGGGATGGGTTAAGTTCTGGTGAAACCAAGCCTTTTTGGTGAGACCGGTGAGACCAACATCTTTTACTTGAAACTTCACATCAAAACATTTGTGAAGGTAAAAAAAATTGAACATTCATCGTTAACACATACTAAAAAACACTATCAAAAGAAAATTCCAAAAAAAGGTTAAAAACGAAACCTTCACAACAGTTTTTTTTGTGAAGGTTCGCATTATATATATGTAACCTTCACAGAACTTGAGCTGTGAAGGTTTCGTTTTTTAGCTTGTTTTCGATATTTTTTTTGCATCGAAAGTGATTTTTAGGTCTGCGTATTCGAGTTTTATGTACATTCACGGTGTTTTTTTGTGAAGTTTCATACGTTAGGTATTGGTCTCACGCAGTCTCACGGTAACAGCTTGGTCTCACCTGATCCTAAGTCTCTAAGGGATTTTTAAAGTTTTCTTTAAAATGAAGATTTAAGAGTTAAAATCTCCAATAAAAATTACATTTATTTCCAACACACTGATGGTGATGAGGGCCCATTTGGGTCGCACAGATTAAATAAATCAGTTATGATTCAAGTGGGTCCCTCCACCTGAATCATATATGATTTATTTAATGTGTAGGACCCACATGAGCCCACATAATATGTGACTCAAATTTAGTTACTTTGTTTCTGCAAATTGAGGTGTTTCTTGTATAAACCTGCCTATATATAGGTGAACGTTAATTTGCAACCATGTAAATCTAACAATCCATGCAAATAGGTAAATTGAATGAATGAGGTTGGAACTTCACTTTGACCTATAGCTCGTGTCCATATAGGCTCCGGACTGCATGGGGCCTCCATTTAAGGCCCGATTACTAAAATCCATAGAAAACAAGGCTCCCTCCATGTGAGACCGGTTATGGGATCAACCCATTTTTTTTATTCTGTTTTTTAAACTTATTTGTAAATGTATTTTTAGGTATATTTTAAATTTATGTTAAAATGTATTTGGTTGAAAACCAAATTATATTTTTAAGTGTGTATTTTATTGAAAGTATTATTATGAATACTTATTTTTTAGTATATTTGATTGACCAAATTATTCAAACATTATTTTTTATATTTCAAAAATTATTTTGGTTCGGCTTGTGAGGAAAGACAAATTCTCTTAATCGAATGCAAAGAAGCTTAACCAGGCTTCGGGTATTTGGTTAGGACTGCGATCGATCACGGAGACCATCTATGGACGGGGCCTATTTGAGCCCAATCCAGCCCAATGAAAAACCTATTCATTTGCTCTCTCTCTAATAAGCCTAGATAAGGTCTTAATGGGCCATCACATAAACAAAATGGTACATACTATCTTGGCCAATGGGTGGTCATCAACTATTAAAAGCACCGATTAAAGACGAGATCCATGTTATAGCCACTTTCAACTATAAATGAAAATGAAACTAACATTCACCAAATTTGTTTGGTGGTGTGGTAGCAAACAACTAGATTAAAGCATTGTTTGGTAAAAATAAGGTTAACTTATTTTTTTTATACATATATGGTAAGATAAAAAGTAGTTTATAAGCTAGCTTTTTGATAAGCTATTTAAAAAGCTTTTTATGACTTTTTGTAATTATACCTCTTATTATTATTAACTGTTATCAGTTAAACTATATATTGATTATTAATAAATATTAATTGTTAATAAATACTAAGCTTTAGTAATTAATTGTATTAGATATTAATTGTATTAGATATTATTTATTTATTATTTATTTTCAAATGCTATTAATTGTATTAGATATTATTTAATATGTTTAATTATGAAAAAATAAATATTACAATCTTTAAAGTGTTTATGTAATTAAAATATGTTACTATATTTAAAAATAAATATTAATCTATTTCTTAATTTATATATTCTTTTAAAATTATTAATTACTTACTATATGGAAAGTTGATCAATTTTATTTTTATTATTATTTTATATATGTAATAGTAATTTAAAATATAAGTTAATGTTGTTTTTTTCTAAAGTTTGTTTTAACAAATTATAAATTTATAATGTATATAATATATAATCGGTTCTATATTATTTCAATATATTATATTATTTAATTTTTTTTATTGTTTCTACTATTTAACATATTATATTATTAGAAATTTATTTTAATTATATCATTAGAGATTTGTCTTCATTACATTATAAAATATTTATAATTAATTATTTAATAAATATGTCTTTTTTGGTCATCTTACATACTCATATGCTAGTTTTTTGTCAAATATAATTTGTTCATAAGCTAGTTTATCAACTACCAACTAGCTTATCAGTTACCAGCTAGATTATCAGTTATTAACTAGCTTATCAGCTAGTTTGCCAAACATAGCCTAACACATCATCGCTTAGGTTTTGCCTTTTAACCTTTTTGTAGACATGTCAAAAACGAACTACAGCTTTTACTAAATCAGATAAAAAATAATTTTAAAGATGTGAACGATATTATAATTCATTAACTAACACAAATTTAATGATTTATATTACGTAAAAAAACAAAGTGAAATAAAATCCATCAATTTGCCGAATAGATATTGTTCGGTGGATATAACGACAGAAGTTATAGATAAAATGAAAACTAATTAGCGATTGACACATCTGTTAGTAAAACAAGTAGTCATAATCTTATTAGTAGTCTATCAGCTAATAAATCACCGATGTACCAATCGACGTTGTTCATGCTCATGAAAGATCCCTAGTGGTGAAGGAAAACCTACTATGTGCCTTTCACGACCTTGAGAAACGATAAATTCGATAATCCATGTTTTTAGCATATGAGTCGAGTTAGAATTCACATTGGTTTTATTATAAATACAACTCTTTCATTTTCCACCTTGGTATTAGAAAATCAGAGAGAAACACATGCTGAGAATTAGCTTTTATATCCTTGAGAGTCGGTCTAACTTACAATTTGTGATTCTAATACGTAACCCTCATTAATTCAGTTTTCGATTTCTCTTCCATGAGTATAAAAATCCTTCATTTGTGTATAGGGATGTTATTCGTTTGGTTAAATCGGTTTCCATAAAAATTTAAAACTAACAGATAACTAGTTTCGTTTTGAGTTACTCGATTTAGTAACATGTTCAACGAAAGAAAATAACTATATTTTTTATTGGACTCCCGCTCAAATACATAAATTTCCTAAATCTAGTATTACATACATTTATATTCAACAATTGACGTAGGTAAAAAAGATCACATGTCAAAAATTAATATTTATCAAAAAGTACATTATTTTCTTCATCCGATGCTTTATGTCAAGTAAAAACCGTAATACAACAAAAAAACATTAATATTATATAGCAACAAATTAATGATTGTATATTATGTTTTTGGTTTTTTTATTAGCATGAAATATAAAATATCTGAAGAGTGTGTTATTTGGTTTTAACGAATTTGGAAAAATTAATCGAAAGCCAAACCGAATAGTTTAAGTTGAAAGCTGAATAACCCTAAACAAATTTCACTTTGTCCGGACTCCAGATGGGTTATTCAAGTTTCAACTATTTTTGGCACGCCTATTCATGTATGAATCAAGCACACCACCTTCCACCGGTATAACGCGAAATGGGTGCCAAAGTCTAGGTCATTGCTGAGGGTCACCTAGAAAATGAGTTTTTGATGGGAAAAAGGGGTGAGAAAAGGCCACCCCATAACCCATTTTCTGTTACTTTTAGTGCAGTGGGATTGAAATTGGCGATGGACGAGGTTGTCCTATCCATAAAGGGATGTTTTGAGGTGTGTCCCTTCCTAACCATGATCCTACCATTTCTATTCTACAATACGGTCGATGACTCTATTTTCCTAGGGGATTGGTCAAGATCTGATATCCTGAATTTGGTTAAAATCTTATAGTGTTTTCATCTAGCATCTGGTTTAAAGGTCCACCTCTAGAAAAGCAAAGTAATGGGAATTAGAGTTAACCGGAAGAAATGACCTACATGGCTATGAAAATGCACTACAAAAACAAATGTCCATGGTTTTCTTATCTTTGCATGCTGGTGGAGCATAAATGTCAAAGATTAAAAGTTGGCTCCCGCTCATTGATAAGAATCAAAGCTCTCAAACTGGAAAGCCAACAATCTGTCGTCTGGAAAACATTAATCCTGTGTAAATCAATTATGGGGACTCTTGGATCGTATATGTTCTTGCTTTTCAAACCCCCCAAAGGGTGACTAAAATGCTCAAGAGCATTCAGGCAGGATTCTTTTGGGGGAATGTGGACAAAACTAAATTTTATTGGGTAGCTTGGAATGCAACCTTGAACAGTAAAAATCACAAAGGGCTCAAGACTGAGAGTCTCAGGGGATCTTAATTTAGCTTTTTCTGGGAAGTGATGATTTTTTAGATCCGACACTGAGGGGTTATAGCGTGAGGTTATTTCTTCCCTTTAGGTCCTAACGGTGGTTTCGTCTTGAGAGGAGAGGAAGGGCCAGTCGGTGACGCCTGAAGCACCAGAAGGAAGTTAGTTTTAGGAGACCTTTGCTTACAATAATATATTACACGACTTTTTATGTTATAATTCGCAAAGCATGTCTTGGAGTTGGAAGCTGGAGAGTGATGGCAAATCCTTCTTGTCCTTTCTTAAGAAAGAGGTTGAAGAGTCAGCGTTGTCCATTCTGAATCATAGCACAAGACGGAATCTCTTGGTACCCGATGAAGTCAACTTATTGGTCTGGAAGGCGAGATTACGGAGACTACTGACCAAACTAAATATGATCAAGAGAAGCGTTGTCACTCAGCGCAAGAATCAGAAGACCATCTCTTCTTTCACTGTTAAGAAAGCAAAGAAATTAGAGTTAGACCATAATTCTAGGGGCGGTTATTGCTGCCTACTTCTGGGCCATCTAGCAACTTCATAATTCGCTCGTCTTCAAAATAAAAAGGGACCCCGACTAGCATAATTTCCTCCGATGTGACGTTGAACTCCTTGTAGGTCAAGAATAAAATTAGAAAGGGAGATGCTTTTAATTGGGATAATGACGTTGCAATCTTCTAGACTTGATGTGATGTTTCCTTGTAGTACTTAGCTTCTTGCTAGTTTTAGTGTTGGATTATAATCTTGTTGTTCAAAAACAAGTTATTTTCTTTTTTTGTTCTTGTTTCACACATTTAGGTTCTTAATAAATTTATTATTCGATATATTCATTCAACATTCACTTGTTGCAAATTAAAATATCATATCTTGTTTTTTGTTTCAACAAAAAGCTTGCAACTTTATTTCTTGTGACCTTGTCTTGTGCTACTGTGTGTACTTTGTTAATGCTTTCTTGTATGCTAGCTGTAATTAGAATACCTAGTAATTACTAACTGTAGACATACATCTCATTATCCTCTATTAAAAAACGGTATATTATCGAAAGTCGTTACCTAGTGCTTTTTGACGGTTTACCAACCATTTCGTTTTTTTCTTTTTTTTAGTTAGTCGTCAGAAAATGAAACAGTACGTCCAAAAGCAGTTGGTAAAGGTCATCGAAAAAACCGTCTGTACCTTTTACCGACCAATTTTTTAGCGACCCTCGTTTCATCGAAAACTATCAGTAACGCCTATTTTCGACTGTTTTAGCTGTCGATAATACATTTTTCTTCTAGTGATCCCACACAATGCTTAAATATATAGCATAATTCTGAACACAAAATTAAACGTTTGATTCCATTTTCATTATCACACCTTGAATACCATTTTCATTGTCACACCTTGAATACCATTTTCTTGCATTAATATTTAGGAACAACCCTTGACAGAAAACATCAGATAACATATCAGTAAAATTAAGCACTCCTAAAACAAAATACTTCCATCCCTTTTTTCTTACCATTTTGATAACAACTATAATTTAACTTAGAAATACTTGAAATCCTAGAAGAGGGTTTTCTTTTCTCTCCATTAATTTCAAGTTATATATGTAAATACTAATTCAGATTACGAAGAAGAATGCCCTCAAAAGTGATCCCAGGCCCAAAAGCCAAAGCCAGCCCCCATTCTTCCCCATTCTCTTTGTTCATCAACTCTTCTTTCATATACTCAAGAACATATATTATAGTGTTACTACTCACATTCCCAAAATCCATCAAAGCCCTCCTGCTACAATCCAACTTCTCCCCTCTTAACTTCAATGTGGTCTCCAACCGGTTCAGAATCGCCGGACCACCGGGATGCACGGCCCAAAAGAGATCGTTGAAGTCCGACAAACCGCGGGCCTTCTCCATCAGTTTCGAGCAAAACCCTTCGATGTTATCATCGATCTTTTGCGGCAAGTCCCTCCCGAGCTTGAAGTTTATACCCTCTTCGGAGAGGCGCCCGTCGATCACGCTGTGGGTCCCGGGGAGGAATTGTTGGACGGCGAAGCTGAGCTCCATGAACGGGGACTCGACCTTGGTCATCGGGTCGGCCCCGATGATGGCCGCGGCCGCCCCGTCTCCGAAAAGGGCCGCCCCGACTAGGTCGTACGGGCGGGACTTGTTTGGCGGACGAAACCCTAGAATGGTGGTTTCGGAGGTGGTCAGCAAGACCCGGCTTCCGGGATTGTTTTCCGCTATGTCTTTGGCGATCCGGAGGCCGGTGACGCCTCCGTAGCATCCCAGGAAGTAGAGCATGACTCGGTTGACGTCGTTTCGTAGGCCGAGCTCGCTGGCGAGGTAGAGATCGCCTCCTGGGAGGCGGATTTCGCTCGATGAGACGTAGATCACGTGAGTGATGTCGGCCGCGGGCCGGCCCCATTGCTTGATGCAGGCTAGGCTGGCTTCTTTTGCCATCTCGGTTACGGCTTGGTTCGCGATATCGAGCCTTTGAGTGATGGTTGGTTTTCCTTCTGTTGCTAGCTCTGGGTATTTGTCTAGGATTTCTTTGGACATTACTGTGTATCTGGTCTTCACAGTTGTTGTTTTGCCTAAAATTTTGCAAAAGAGAAAAAGACACAAGAAAGAGAAGTTGTTGAAGACTGAACAAGAATTAAGAATCACTTGTGTTTTAAGAGGAGGAGGTCAACAAAATTAAGGTAAATGATGCTTGCATGCATGCATGGTTTGAGGTAGAGTTTTGATATATATTTTCATACTCTGCATTCCTCTGTAAACAAATAATCAGTGTATTTGTAAACAAAGATGACAAATGAAAGATGAAAAAAATAAAATAAGTTAATGCATTTTTTGGGCTGAAATACATGCTAAAAAATTGTGTATTACCGACTGTTTTTCAATGATTTACGGACTATTTCTTTTTTATTTTAAATTTATTTATTCTTTTAATTAGTCATCGGAAAACCGTTGGAAAGTCATCGTTTAGTGGAACAGTCGGAAAAGTAATCAGAAAAACCCTGGGTAGCTTTTACCCACCAGCTTTTTAGGAACACTCGTTTCGTAATAAAACTATCAGTAAAGCATGTTTCCGACTGTTTCTGTCATCGATAACACCCTTAACTTTTAGCAGTGAATATATGAATCTTTATATTGCGTCATAAGCGACACGTTAATATGAAAAAAATAAATATTTTGAAAAGCATAAGAAAAGATTATTTATGATTTTTAAATGATGTATGTCACTATAGATATGCATGAGGAATATCTTGAAGAATATAAATGCATGGTATATATATTCATCCCGAATAATTCATTAATAGTTGGTTCTCACATTTGACAAAAATGTGAACACTTGGCCCTTGTGAGATAATTGATCAAACCTATGTTCCAAAAAATTTAAGAGTTGTGTTCTTAAGAGAAATGAAAACCGTGTTACAAGTAAATATGGGTAATTAATACAAATAAACATGCTTACACAAGCGTGCCAACTTCTCTTTCATGGCGAAATCAGCGCAATTGGTGTCACGGAAATAGCCTTCGACCAAGCAATCTTGAGGAATGAGTTGGCTCGGGAAGGCCTTGCCGATTGCTAGCACGGTGGCTTTGCCAGGAGTAGGAGTGCGTCTAGTTGTCGAAGAGTCGATACGTTCAGCTGCACCGTTGCCATTGATCGTTGACATGGTTCGTTATGGGAAAGAACACCACTTGAGGAGTTGAAAATTTGGTGGAGAAAGGTTGATGAAGGTAAGATGTATATATAAGGAATAAAATTGGGTGTTCTTGGAGAAAGTTTGGTATGGAGAAGAAACAGCATGAAAAAGTTTAAAATTTGCATAATAAAAATAGTTCTTGGGTTTCTTTTTGGGTTCATTGGTGTGTTGGAAGTGTGATGGTGTAAGTAAATCAAGAATCATTTGTTATATATATATATAATGGCAGAATTCCTCTTTTAGTGGGAGACCTGATTTTAACTTACCAATGTTATCTCTTTATATTTAATAGATTGGGAAGATGTAAATGATCTCATTTTCTGGCTATTGATCTTATGAATGTCTATACCTATATGTAGATACACACATACATACATTACATATATACATATATATACCGAGAGAGAGGAAAGTTCAAATGTGAACCACTTTTTGGTTGTGAACGTGAGGACAGCCGAGAGCGCGACACGTGGCGGGTTTGAGTGTGGTCCCCTCCTTTAATTCAATGCCCTCCCATGAATCGTGCCTAGTCATCCGTCGTGGACCTGACGTGGCGCCTAGTCATCCGCCATGTGTCGTGCTCTCGGCTATCCTCACGTTTACAACCAAAAAGTGGTCCACATTTGAACCTGCCCCTATATATATATATATACACACACGATGATCTTAAGGTTCAAATAATTAAAAACCCTAAAATTGAAGAACAAGAAACCACATCATGTTCCTTGGATAAAAGAAAATAAATATGTGGATATACATATATAGATTGAAGTCTATAAGTATATATGATCGACTCAATAAAACCTTCGTTTTTAATTTTGTTTTTGGAAGAGGTATCCCAGACCACATTGGGCCTAGACTAATCATCGGCGATTTTTGGGCCGAAGCCCGACTGCTAAAGCATGCAGCCCGGGGTCGAAGCCCCCGTACCTCCAGAATGCGTCCCCCAGGACTCGAACTCAGGTTCACCACTATGTAGTGCCCAAGCCTTACCACTAGGCTAACACTCATTTGGTTCGTTTTTAATTTTGTTACTTTGCATGTGAATGCACTCTTCATGGGCGTGTGTTCAAATATGGATTTGTGTTTACAAACTTACTTGATTGAGGATATGATTATATTATAGACTAAAAACCCGTTTTAATTTGAATATTAAAATCATGGGCATCCAACCAGCTGGTCTTATGCCACATCACTGTTGGTTGGAGCTAGCAGCATCGTCCCCTGGACTGGTTCTCAAACCAGCGGATGCAGCCAACACCTTCTTCTTTTTGACCATTGATTTTTTTTCTTTTTTATTTTTGCTTTTTAAATGAGATGGTTGAAGGGGATGGATGTGGGTTTGTGGGTGGAGGGGGATGGATGTGGGGTTCGTGGCATGGAAGGGGATGGTAGGAAAATATGATGTGGTGCTGATATGGCAATGAAAATGAGAGATTGGATGTTGATGATCTAATTGCAAAATGCACGTGTATACGCATATGGATTTGTCTTTCACAAAAATTGATATGCTTATTCATATTTTAGAGGGAGGCTCAAAGGAACACCTTTGTAGCCCTTCATTTGGACTGTATGCATATATGCATAGTAGTAAATTATGTTGTTTTTTTTATTCTAAGCACATGTGCATACTGCATAAGTACGTGTCCATATTACAAATTACGCCTATGCACAAGTGCATACGATCCAAATGGAAGGCTATGAAAGTGCCCGTATGCATATTACAAATTACGTCTACGCGCAAGTGCATATGGCATAAATGGATGACTATGAAGGTCGTCCTCTGTTTTTAGTTTTTTTTTTTTTTTGAGGTTTTCCTTTGAACCAAACCCTCACATTTTAACAAGGCTGTCAATTCGTGATCGGACATGAAACACGACCGGAACTCGACATGGAAAAAGTGACATGAACCCGATTTTAACCCCTTTTTTTAAACTAAAATAAAAATAAGAAATAGCAGGATAGCAGTTCACATCACATGGTTTGACCTTTAGCCTTAAACGGCTTAAATGATTAAAGCCCAAGCCCCAAACAAATAAACCATCGACAATCTTCTAGTTCTTTTCGAAACTTTACAATTAACAGACTTTACAGTTGGTACTTTTGTAGTAAATTTATTAGTACACTATTATGACAGGATCAATATATCAAGAACAGAAAACTTAATCAAAGAAGTTTGCGGAATAACACTTTGATTATAGAATGAAAACAATGGATTTGTAACAAATTGTATGTGTATTGATTTCAATAGCTTAATGATTACAAACTCAAGCCCCAATCTGTTTGAACAGGCTCAAACAGACGTGCAACACTTCTCTATTGCAGGGATTTCAAGAACAATCTTGAGGCTTTAATTCTAACACAAAAGCTATGAAAACTCGTATCTAACAATGATAAAACCTATCAGCTATATATACGACTTACAAGATAACAATAAGGAAACTAGATTTACAAGATAATCTCTAAAATATCTCCAAGCAGATCGTATCTTGTCTATATCTTCAAATCATCACAATCCTTTCCTTATCTTCATCTTGATAGCAGTGGTAAAACAAAAGCAGTGTTAACTTGACACCAGCAGTGGTAACTTCATATAGGCAGTGGTAATCTGATCTTCATTTAATCCTCACATACTGGCAGTGGTAACCTTCAAATAACTAGCAGTGGTACCAACTCCAAAGCCAGCAGTGGTAATCATCAATCTTCAGCAGAGTTAATGTATCAGACTCAACAATCTCCCCCTAAACTTAACTTCTCAACATGAGGATCTAAGTTTGTGAGTCTGATCTTCAAATAAGTCTTCATCTTCTTCACCAGCAGTCTTGCAGCTCTTGTAGGTTCACCACTTGTACTCAGATTTACCTTCATCATACACTGCAGCCTTTGTATATCCAGTGCATCAGTTTCACACTCTTCAAAATAATACTCCATTTCTCCATCATTGATTCTCATACTGTAAACCTTGCACTTTTCATACCACCTCCACTCTTCTACAGTTTCACAGTTTGTATTCTTTACACCTAGAAGTTTGAATGGTTCAAACAACCAAAACAAACACTCTAGTGCAAACTTCCTCTTTTTAGCTTGATCAGGATTATCTCTGTCATTCACAGCTACCTTGATCACAGTGCATCTCAGATCATACATCTCCTTCAAATTCTCTCTTGTACAATCTTCCAAAATATTCACCCATTCAGAATCACAAAGTTCTGACCCATCATCCAACTTTACAACATACCTCAGGTTTTGATCAACTCCCCAACCTGTGATTTTCTTCTGTTTCTGTTCAATCACTTCTTCATCAAAATAATTCGCATTCAACTCCAGCAGTTGTTCTCTCAATCTTTCCATTAACTCTTTATCTAACTCAGACAAATTTTTTACTTTCTTTTTCACTTCCAACATACTACCCATCATGATTGGCTCAAAATCATATCTCTTGTCCATCAGAAAGAAACTCATTCTCCCTTTCTCAAAATTTACTGAAAACACCCTATTTTCATAGGTGTTCCAAGAAATAACCTTTCCTTCACCTATACTATCATTCTGATCTCTTTTTCTGTTCTTCTTGAGCTCTGCTTTTGTTTTTGAGAAAGCAAACATCATCTTCAAATCTTCAACAAGCATCCTAGCTTCCTCAAAATCTTCAATCTCTTTAGTACAAGCTATCTCATACATCTTCTTTAGATCACCTCTGGATAATTTTCTGAAGATTCCAAGGTGATTAGCAAACACTTCATTGGTTCCATCACTCCTGAATACCTTGAAATAATCCATCTGATTATTCTCAAAGAATATCCACATAGACACATTTGAAGGTTCTTCAATCTCTTTGCTCATCTTTGGCTTTTTGGCAATTGACTTTTTCCTCTTTGGCTTAGGTGACTCAATTCCTTCAACTTCTTTCTCTTTCTCAGCTTCTTTCTCAGCTTCTTTCTCAGTTCCTTTCTCAGCTTCATTCTCAGTTCCTTTCTCAATTCCTTGAACAACAGTCTGAACAGGATCAACCACAGTCTCCTTGATTATCTCCTCATCAACCTCAGGATTACTTTTAGCAGTAACCCGATCTTCAATTTGATCTCTTTTCCTCTTCCTTTGAACCAAAGCAACCTCTTCAGTTTCAACATGTTATTCTTCCATGGCTTCCAAATGCGTAGCTTCTCTGGTGACATTATACTTGTTCTCAATTTCTTCCAGATTCCACCTGGAAAAGTATTGAACTGGCTTTCCAAGAGCACCAGATAAATACCTCACCATTATTCTTCTCTTTTCTGTCATAGCCTTTGAAATTGTCTTCTTTTGAGTCTTTTTCATAGGCTTCTTCTTTTCAACTTCAGTTTCTTCCTTGTTCCATTCTTCTTGCATTTTCTCAGCCTCTATTCTGTCTCTCTCAGCAATTCTTGCCAACTCCTCTTTTCTTTTCTTTTCTTCTTCCTCTTCAAGTTGAAGAATCAATTCATCAGTAATAACATCTTCAGTTACTGGATTCACTACAGACTTGAATCCCATCTGCGCATCATCAGACTCAGTTGGATTCTCTTCCACTATCTTCTTCTTTCCCTTGTCTTTTGGATCAACAGGAATTTCAATCTTCTTTTTAACTTCTGGCTCTTTGATCACTACACCCTTGTTTGGTTGAACTACCTTAGGCATTTTCAGAAGTAACTGAGCAATTGTGAGCTCATCCTCATTAACTTCCACCTGTGATTCAGCCCCTGTACCAACAGCATCAACTACAGGTTCACTTACAACCTTAGTTTCTTCATTAACTCCTTCTTCAGTCTCCCCCTTAACACCTGTTTCCATCACTATTGTGCAAGCAGGGGTAATATGCGAGAGTGCGAGCAGTGGTAATGCAAAATACTAGCAGTGGTAAAAACTTAGATATAAAAATCATGATTTGGACTAGTAACACTGCTCATCGAAATAATTCCAACATAGCAGTGGTAACATCCTCATGCTGTGTGCGATCAACCTAAGAACTTCACCATATACCTGCAACATTCACAAACTTATTAACAGACCAATAAAAACAAAAAGAAAGAAAATATACAGAGAAAGTACAAATAAAAGTGTAATAAAGAGAAGAATTAGTCAGAGTTCATCCTTCCAACACTAGTAACCAAAAATGTAAACCTGCCTACATCAAAGGCTTTTGTGAATAGGTCTGCATATTGATCATCAGTGTGAACTTTCAGAACTTGAATTATCTTCTTTTCATTACAGTCTCTGATAAAATGGTACTTGATCTCTATATGGTTGGTCTTAGAGTGCTTGACAGGATTGTTAACAATACAAATAACACTGTTATTGTCTATATAGATTGGTGTCTGCAAGAATGAAAGACCATAGTCCTTCATCTGATTTTGAATCCATAGCACTTGTGAGCAGCATTGTGATGCAGCTATGTATTCAGCCTCTGTTGTGGATTGTGAAACAGTGGTCTGTTTCTTGCATTGCCATGAAACCAATCTTCCTCCCAAGAACTGACATCCTCCTGATGTGGACTTTCTATCCAGGTTAGCTCCTCCATAATCACTATCTGTATATGCCACTAAGTCAAAGGATGAATCATTGGGATACCACAGTCCCAATCTTGGTTGTCCCTTCAGGTATTGAATATCCTTTTGACTGCATGCAAGTGTGACTCCTTGGGCCTAACCTGAAATCTGGCACAAACACAAACAGCAAACATAATATCAGGTCTAGATGCTGTAAGATACATTAATGATCCAATCATGGATCTATAATGATGCACATCAACTTCCTCCCCCTCAACATCAGTAGTAAGATGTTTGTGTGTTTCCATTGGGGTACTTGCAGGCTTTGCATCATTCATTCCAAACTTTTGAAGCATGGAAGCAACATATTTGGACTGATTGATGAATATCCCTTCAGGTTTCTGCTTGACCTGCAAACCAAGAAAGAAAGTTAGTTCTCCCATAGAACTCATTTTAAATTTCTTGTGCATCAATTCCTCAAACTCCTTGCACATATCATCCTTTGTAGATCCAAAGATGATATCATCAACATAAATCTGCACTAGAAGCATGTCAGTCATAGTTCTCTTGATGAACAAGGTCTTATCAATGACACCTCTCTCAAATTTGTTTTCCAACAAATATGAGGACAAGGTATCATACCATGCCCTAGGTGCCTGATGAAGACCATACAAAGCTTTCCTCAATTTGTACACTTTATCAGGGTATTTGGGATCTTCAAACCCTAGTGGTTGACTGACATATACTTCTTCATCTATGGTGCCATAGAGAAAGGCACTCTTGACATCCATCTGATAGACTTTGAATCCTTTGTAAGAAGCAAAGGCCAAGAATAGCCTGATGGCTTCAATTCTGGCAACAGGTGCAAATACATCATCATAGTCTATTCCTTCTTCTTGAGTGTATCCCTGTGCTACCAATCTAGCTTTGTTCTTGATAACAATGCCCCTCTCATCAGTCTTGTTCCTGAAAAATCCACTTTGTACCAATGACTCTGTGTCCTCTTGGTAGATCCACCAGATCCCACACATGTTGTAGGACAAACTGTAGCAGTTCCTCTTGCATGGCCTCAATCCAACTTGGGTCCTTCATTGCATCATGAGCCTTCTTGGGTTCTGTTTGTGAAAGAAAAACAGAAATCATGCTCAAGTGTGGATTGGGAAGGGATTTGCTCTGTTTTCTTGTAATCATAGGAGACTGAATGTCTCCTATCACCAGAGTAGGGGATGATTCTTCTGTGTTCTTGTAAGATGCAGGGGTTCTTCAGTCAGATCCACCCCTAGATTTGAATCATTCACCTCTGGTTCTTGATCCCATTGAGGTCCCTCTTCTAAAGCAGGTATGTCTTCTAGATTCTGAGAGGGTGAGGATTCCTCACTTGGTTGATCATCATTCTTCTCAGTAGACTCAGATTCTGTTTTGTCATCACCATGTGACTCAGCAGTGGTACTGGCATCATTTGAGTCAACAAGAGGCATGGGAAACATGACAAATGTTGGACTTGTTTCTTGTGCTTGCGCTGTACCTGAATCTGTATTCACTGTATAGCTCATATTCAAAGAGTTAGTTAGTGAATCAATGTCAAATAGCCAATTGGGACCACTTCCAGGTATGTTAGGAGTGTTCACATTGCATTTGACATTGTCACTTTCTTCTATGATCCTTGTAGAACTATTGAAAACTCTTAATGCTTTGCTCTGAGAAGAGTATCCCACAAAAAATCCATCATCAGATTTGCTCTCAAATTTGCCTAAGTGAGTTTTGGTATCAAGAATTGTGCAAGGACACCCAAATGGTTGTAAAAATCCTATATAGGGTTTCTTTTTCTCAAAAAGTTCATAGGGTGTCTTGCCTTTTGATTTGACTATAAGAACTCTGTTTTGGACATAACAAGCAGTGTTAACTGCTTCTGCCCAGAAAGTGATTGGAAGTTTAGAGTCAGCCAACATAGTTCTTGCAGCCTCAATCAGTGTCCTATTTCTCCTCTCAGCAACACCATTCTGTTGAGGAGTTCTAGGAGCACTGTATTGTCTCTCAATACCTTTTTCCTCACAAAAGCTATTCAAGTCAGCATTCTTGAATTCAGTGTCATTATCTGATCTAATGACTTTTACTTTAAGGTTTGTCTTGTTTTCCACTCTGGTCACAAAGGGTTTGATCAGTCCACTTGTCTCATCCTTTGTTCTCAGAAAGTAAACCCAAGTAAATCTAGAGTAATCATCAACTATAACCAGACAATAGGATTTCTTGCCTATACTCATCACATTGGTAGGACCAAAAAGATCCATATGCAATAACTGTAAAGGTGATGAGATAGTGTTTACTTCTTTGGACTTGTGTGAGTTTTTGTGTTGCTTGCCTTTGAGACATGCTACACAATGATCATCACTTGAAAATTCCTTGGCAGGCAAACCTCTTACAAGGTTATTTTTGACAAGTAAGTTCATATTTTTGAAATTCATGTGACACATCCTCCTATGCCACAGTGATGATTCACTCACAGATGCTTTTGAAAATAAACAGTTTAAGGATGAAGAAGAAGCATCTTCAATGTCCAAACAGTATACATTATCCTTCCTAGGTGTTCTTAACATCACTTTACTCTCATCAATCTTGTAGCCAGGAGCAAGAATGAGACATTCAGTATCAGTGAAAAATACACCAAACTTCTTGTCACAAACTTGAGAAACACTAAGTAAATTATACTTTAATTGCTCTACAAAATAGACATCATCAAAAGTCATCTTACCTTTTGATACTTTACCTTTTCCACTAATCTTACCTCCATGTGGATTATCCCCAAAGGCAACATGTCCACCTTCAAACTTTTTAAAGTCTTCAAGTAATGACATGATACCTGTCATGTGCCTAGAGCAACCACTATCCACATGCCAAAGACTACTCCTTCTTCCTTGGTTGCTCTGCACATATAATGAAACAGTTAGTGTCTTGAGGGAACCCAAGCCAATATGGTCTTGGGTTCTCCCTTTTCATTAACATAATTGACCTCTGTCAATCTGTTAAGCTTTAAAAGATAATCTTTGCTTGGGATCTGATGACTGGAATATTTGGTTACAATGGGTTTTCTCAATGGAGACTTGGCAGTGGTAACATTGTTTGAGTTTCCACTGCTGTTATTGCTAACAGCAGTGTTAACTTGAGATGTAGCAGTGCTTGTGTTATCACTGCTGAAATTGTTGTTACCATTGCTTTCAGAAGCAACACTGTTGTTGCCACTGCTTGTTGAAGCTGTAACATTACTAAGTGAAGCTTTAGGTACCCATTTAGTAACCAATTTAACAGACTTCTTTTCAACCTTTTTCTTTTGAACTTTTCTTTTAGGTTGACTAGATCTGTTTTGTTTAGAAACAACCCTTTTGTTTGTAGGGACAAATCTTCTAGCTTGATATCTGTTTCTTTGATTGAAAGGATTGAAATAACAGTCTCTTGCTAGATGATTTGTCTTACAACAGATAAAGCATGGTTTAGGTCTGTTAATCTTGTTCAGATCAACACCATGACATTGAGCCCATTGGTTGTTCCAATTCCTTTGATTCCCTCTAGGATAATTCTTGGTTTGAGACTGTGAAGAAGTACCAGGTTCAACTACAGTCCTCTGAGTGTAGTGGTCCTTCCTATTCTCATTCCTATTGGTCTCAGTCCTTTTCCCTTTAGTTTCTGAAGTTATAACAGACTTCCCCTTATCTTTCCTAGTGGTCTCAATCCTTTTACTAGGAACAAAATGCATTCCACCTTTCTCATTGGTGAGAAGATGGTTTTCATCAGGAATGGTCTCAGCAATGCTTTTCCTATCAGATTCCTCCTCTGAGTCAATTGGATCTACACTATCTAGTCTTTCTTTCATCTCTCTTCTGTCCATTCTTTCAAGAAGGTCAGTTGTAGGAGGAATATAATTCTGATTGTAGGGAGGAGGGGTACTATTGTAACCTATTCCTCTTTTCAGGTCATCAGTCACTTGTGCTCTTATAATTGACTCTAAAGCCTTAGAGGACTTTGAAAATTTATCTAGGTCTTCCTTGGCTTTGGACAATTCCTTCCTAGCACTTTCTACTTCCTCCTTTCCTTTAGATAGTTATCTCTCAAGCTCTTTCTTTTCCCACTTCCAGTAGTTATGATCATATTCAAACTGCAGTTCATTGGCTTTGTAGGCCTTTATTTGATCCTCCAGGTTGTCTATGATCTTAACATATTCTCTCCTCTCTCTTTCCATCTTTTTGATACTATCACTCATGGTCTGATTGTGATCCCTATACTTTTTCACAGTTTCCAAACAGGAATCAGAACAGAGTTTAGAAGATACCTCAGTGGGAATATCAGTCTCTTTGATTTCAGCCATAAGGGCTTGATTCTGAACTGCTTCTTCAGTATGATCACTCCAGTCAAATCCTTGTCCCTCTTGGGACACCAATGCTTGAGAAGAACTAGGGTTTGAGTTGCTCCCCCTGTTATTGAATCTAGGAGCTTGTGCAGATCCACCTCCATTGGTCTGATTGTTGGTGGCTACTCCTTTGCATTCTCTGGCAAAGTGCCCTGGTTCATTGCACTTGTAGCACCTCACCTTTGATTTATCAAAACCAGCTTTATCTCCTCTTTTGAGATCAAAGTTGTTCCTTCCTGTTCTTCTGATAAACCTCTTCATCCTCAGAGTGAGCATGGCCATCTGCCACTTAATATCCATCTCTTCAAGATCATCTGCATTAATTTGGTCCAAGTCATCATTGATCAATGATGACTTGACATGACTTGCTAAGAAGGCTTCAAGAACTGTGTCCTCATTGGTTTCCTGAGATGAAGAAGAATTTACATTAGAGACAGTTTCATTAGCAGTGGTGTTATAGGCAGCAGTAGTATTAGTAAAAGCAGTGGTATTGAAAGAATTAGGGTTTTTAGAAAGAAGAGCAGTATTATGAGTGTATCCAATGGGTCTCTTCTTCTTTTCCACTCCTGCTTCAAAGATCCTTAGATCATTGTAAAGATCTTCAAGTTCCTTGTCTTCCAAGTCATCACCCTGCCTGAATGAGACAGTGTAAATAGTCCATTCCTCTCCAAGAGATCTGAGGAATTTTCTATTCACATCATCTTTATCCATCTTCACATCCACAGTTGCCAGCTCTCCAATCAGCTTGTTGAATCTATCAAAAGTCTGAGTCATAGATTCATTCTTCAGGGATGTGAAATTCTCATACTGCTGCTTCAGAAAAGCCTTTTGGTTCCTCTTTGTGCTCTTGGTTCCAGAAAACCTCTTTTCTAGAGCAGTCCAGAGAGACTTTGCATCTGTATATGTACTAAATTGATGTTGGTATTCATTGGGAATGGCCAACAACAGAGTACTCAAGGCTTTCATCTCAGTCTGCCTTCTCTTTCTGTCAGCATCAGATCTGGGTGGGGGCCTAGCACCTAGTACAAATATGCTTTTTTTGCCACGGTTTTGAAATTCATGTTAGTCACATTTAGGTCTAGAACCGTGACTAAAAGTCATAAATAAAATTGGAGTATTGTTTTAGCCACGATGTAACTCAATAACCATGACCATTAGAAAACATGTTTAAACATAATGTCATGGTTTAAACAAAACCGTGACTAAATTGTTTCTATGGCCACAATTTTTTTGTCGTGGCAAGTAACTTATAAAAATCGTGGCCATAGACATATATATAGTCACGGTTTTTTTGTGACAATTATTATTTGAGACCTTAGACCGCATATGGCCTCATGAAGTCATTTTTCAGTGACCAAAAGAATATACATATTTAGCCACGAAAATTTGCAAAACGTTGCCATAAGTCACATGTATTTGTAGTCATGGTTTTATTATTTTGTGTGACAAGAAGATAACCAGTAGCCACGTTTTATTGTATGAAGCATGGCAATATGTGATGATTTCGTCACAGTTAATATGAAATGTGTGTAGCTATTAATATAGTTAAAACCAAGACTAAAATAATTCTATTGTCACTAAAAGCTGACCAATAGGTACGATTCAACATAATCAATTGTGTGACTAATAAATAGTTAAACGTCATGATTTTTAATATTTCGCATGACCAAAAGGCATTTAATACTCACACTTCTAAAATATAAGTGTAACTATATGTCTTGAATTAGCCATTCTTTGTTATGTGTGTGACCAAAAAGATACATATAGCCACGTTTCTAAAAATTAAGTGTAACTATATGTCATGAATTTGCCCATGGTTTTTAATATTTAATGAGATAATTTTAACAAAATCAATATTGTCCTAGTGGTTGGTCCATTCCTTATCAAATATGAGGTCTCAAGTTCGAGCCTTGGCCACGTCAAAAAAATATACATGATTATAGAGCGATCGTCGGCTACATTAAAAAAAATTATGTGGCTATAGATAGTTTATTGTCATGCTTTTTTTTATATTGTGTGACCAAAAGATAACTAAATGCTACGTTTAATGTGAGTTTGTGTGGCAAAATGTACTTTATGGCCACGGTTTTAGGTAAAATGCTCCAATACCATAAAAATTGGATATGTCTATAGCTACGGTTTTCAAGCTATGGCTATGGTTTTTCATTTCATTTGGTGACTCATTTTAAGCGTGACCAAAAGGGTATCAATGGTCACGGGAGAATAGGCTACGCTTTGATAAAAATGAAAAACCGTGAGTAAAGGCCTATGGCCACGGTTTTTAACCGTGGCAAATGTAAATTTTTGTACTAGTCCTTCAGTAACAGCTTCATCAACACCAGGTCCGTTTTCAACAACTTCTCACATACCATAGTCTGTGAGAAGCATGTATTGACGGATCCTGATTTTCCACATGTCAAATTCATTGGGTTTCAACATGGGAACTTTTGAGACCAAGACTGTATCCTGAGCATCCATTGTAAACAAGTTTTCTGAATTAAACTAGCTCTGATACCACTTGACAGGATCAATATATCAAGAACAGAAAACTTAATCAAAGAAGTTTGCGGAATAACACTTTGATTATAGAATGAAAACAATGGATTTGTAACAAATTGTATGTGTATTGATTTCAATAGCTTAATGATTACAAACTCAAGCCCCAATCTGTTTGAACAGGCTCAAACAGACGTGCAACACTTCTCTATTGCAGGGATTTCAAGAACAATCTTGAGGCTCTAATTCTAACACAAAAGCTATGAAAACTCGTATCTAACAATGATAAAACCTATCAGCTATATATACGACTTACAAGATAACAATAAGGAAACTAGATTTACAAGATAATCTCTAAAATATCTCCAAGCAGATCGTATCTTGTCTATATCTTCAAATCATCACAATCCTTTCCTTATCTTCATCTTGATAGCAGTGGTAAAACAAAAGCAGTGTTAACTTGACACCAGCAGTGGTAACTTCATATAGGCAGTGGTAATCTGATCTTCATTTAATCCTCACATACTGGCAGTGGTAACCTTCAAATAACTAGCAGTGGTACCAACTCCAAAGCCAGCAGTGGTAATCATCAATCTTCAGCAGAGTTAATGTATCAGACTCAACATATTACATTATGTGGTATTCGATATTTTTAGTTTTTGACTATCCGTATTTATTGATTTTGTTGATTTGCTTGATAATCATTATAATTTTATTTTAATTAATTAATTGAATTATATATTATTTATTAGTAATTTAGTATCCAAATCAAAATTGTACAGAAATATTTAAAAAGTCGTATCGAAAGTTGGAAACAAGGATGTAACAATCCGTCCCACGTGGATAGATGGTAGAATTTGGAAGCTGCTTATAAGCCTCAAGCCATAGGCTACCAATTACTTCCACCATGGTTTTAGTTGGACTTGAAGTTATTGGGTCAGCCTATAGCTGTGGGTTTTGGGTTGTTACAAATGGTATCAGAGCCGATCCTTGTAATTTCGGGATGATGGGGCAAACCTCATCGGGAATGATGAATCCTCGAGGGGGGATGTTGGTAACATCTTAGGCGAATATCGCCGAGGAAAAGGAGAGAAAGATTTTGGGTAGGCCTAACGAGGACGTCAGGAGTTCAAGTGGGAGAGTTCGTAACAACCCATTCCACATGGATAGTTGGTATAATTTGGAAGCTCCTTATAAGCCTCAAGTCATAGGTTACCAATAACTTCAACCATGGTTTTTAGTTGGACTTCAAGTTATTGGGCCAGCCTATAGCTTTGGTTTTTAGGGTGTTATACAGAAATAATTTTTATAACGAAAACCGTGCTCGAAAACCATATTCGATGACCGTACCCGAAAACCGTATTCGAAAACCGAAAAAATACTCATCGTGTTCACTTTAAATGGGTCGACAGAAGGTTCACATGAACCCGACTTGAAAGAAAACGACCCGACCCGAACCTGATACAAAAATAAATGGATCGGAATTGGGTCAACACAAAATTGACCCGAACCCGATAACACGAACCCAACACAAATTGTCAACCTTACATTTTAATATGTACACTACCTCAAAATGTCATTTAGGCAACAAACAAAAAATGTTGCCTAAGATGGGTTTATGTGTTCCCTAAGACTTAAGCAACAAACTTATGTTGCCTAAGTAATGTTGCATAAGAACATAGGCAACAAAAGCAAAATATCATATGTTGCCTAAGCTACTACTTAGGCAACACATAAAAAGGTACGTTGCTTATGGAAAAATGTTAAAAATATTTGTTAGTTGTGTCAATTTTTAATTAATCTAAAGTTACTTTCTTTTTATGTAAATTGTGGATGAAGCACATTGTTTAGGGCCCATCCATTTAAAGCCTTTTAAGCCTTTCTAGAGTTGTATAAATAGGAGTTGTTTACTTCATTTGTACTTTCCTCTTCTCCAACTCTCTCTTACACTTTCTAATCTTTTAAGAGCAATTTATATATCTTGATTGTGTTCATTGGTGTTGATTTGGAACCTACAATTGGTATCAGAGCCTACCACTGCTCTTGATCCATTGTGTGGTCACCATACGCGTCTTGACATCATACGCGTCTTAACACCATACCCGACTAGTCACCATACTTGACTTATCACCTTACCTTACTCTTACTCATATACCTTACTCTTGACTTTGCACCCCACCCGCATAGTCTCTAAATTTGACATTGCACTATACATGCGGTGTCTTCACACTTGGATCATTCTTGTGGTTTAAGATCCACAATCAACATCATCATGAACACACGTGACGCACTCGCTATACGGTCCGCTACCCGACCTCCCGTCCTCTTCCGCGGCAACTTCTCTCAATGGAAGTCAAGGTTCATGGACTTCATTGAGAAACAACCTCTCAGTAAAGATATACTTGAATCACTCAAACATGGACCAGTCAAGTTCTACAAAACTATCCCAGCAGTCCCCGATGGTAATCCACCTATCGTAGGTGGTGTAGTTGAAAAACATGCAACCAACCTCTCACCTGAGGAAGCTAACCGCATGAAGGGAGATCAACTCTCCAAGTCATACCTCATCCACAGCCTTCCGAATGACATCTATGCAAACATCGACTGCAACGACACAGATGTAGGTGATGATGTGGGTGAAGGTGTAGGTGTAGGTGATGATGTGGGTGAAGGTGTTGGTGTAGGTGAAGGTGTTGGTGTAGGTGATGTTTGTTTTTTAGACTGTATTCGACCCTTGTGGTTGAACCGTTCTGCCCTTGTGGTTTGAACCGTTCTGCCCTTGTGGTTTGAACCGTTCGGCCCTTATGTTTGAACCATTCGACCCTCGTGGTTAAGCTATTCAGACCCTCGTGGTTGAGCCGTTTGGCCCTTGTGGTTTGAACTGTTTGGCCCTCGTGGTGTGCGTCATTCGAACCTCGTAACCAAGTTGTTTCGCCCCCCTCTGTTCGACCTCGCACCGCGGAGGTCTTCAGCTTTCGGTCCTGCACCCTATTCGGTCTCAACAGTCTGCACCGTACTCACTTCAGCCTTCGACACCATCTCTCGCACCCCTTTTGACTTTTTAAATTGAACCTCGCGCGAGCTGTCACCCTCGTGCCGTGAGTGGTGTTGGTCCTTGGCTTTCTGCTTCGCACATCCTTCGGCCGTAGCACCGGGCCTCGCGCCGCGAGCATTTGCCCTCGCGCCGCGAAGGCCATTCCGCCCGTGCCATTCGGCCTTGGCTGTTTGCTGCTCGGCCTTGGCTGTTTGCTGCTCGGCCTTGCTTCGTTCAACCCCTATGGTGTTTGTTCGGTTCTTAGAACCTTCGGCCTCGCATCGTGTTCTTGCAGTCCTCGCGTCGCGACTGCACTTCCTCGCGCTGCGACCTTACTTGGACCTCGTGGTTTTGAGTTTGCTCATCCCTTGAAGTTTTGTGTGTTGTATGCATCATTTGTGAATTTTACTTGCATGACATGTGTGGTGTATGAGCTTTAACATTGTGTACACTTGACATGTATGGTGCATGAGCATTTATTTGTGTACACCTGACATGTATGGTGTATGAACTTAATTTTTGTGTACACCTGACATGTATGCTATATGAACTTAATTTTTGTGTATGCCTGACATGTATGGTGCATGAACTTAAATTCGTTATGTTTGACATGCGTGGTGTATTCTTGTCATGTGTGGTGTGTGTTCTTTTCTTTGATTGCTTGAGGTGTCACCTACTTGATGTGTGCACATGTGTGGTTGAATGTCCTGCAAGCGTGCTGAGTATGTGTGTTGCATGGTGGGTGCTTAGCCTTGAGTACTCACTCTTGTGAGGTACTCGGCTAGTGTGTGTCACCTCACCCTTGAGCTTGGATGATTTCTCTCCTTTGAGCTCAGGTGAGTGTTGTTCTTTGCATTGTGTGTGTATGCATATTTTGTTCACCTACACCAACACATACACCAACACCAACACCAACACCAACACCAACACCAACACCAACACTTTACACCACACCTATGCGCCAAGTCCTCTTAATATCAACATACTTCATGGATGGCACATCTCTGGGTTGGTAAGGCTTAATGTTTCTTATATCGGATTCAAGTCCCTCACCCAATGAGTTGCACTTCCTTATACCAACACCTTGGTCTTGGTATATAGGAGTGCAGGTCTGAGGCGGTAATTATCATACATAAAAAGCGAAACAAGTTTTAACCTCTAATGCCTAGCCACTGTCTTACCACATATACAGGCAAGCGTACCTGATCGTGAGTAATATAGTGTAGGAAAGTCCAGGTATCGTTCTTACCACTAGGAACGGTTAAGCTAGATGTCAACTAAACTATTAATCAGTCAATCTGGAAAATGGGGGGTTTTGCTTTTGAAAAGGAATTTTATAAGATAAAAGACAAATAAATAATAATCCTAACCAAGAAGTGGAAAACTGACGATCAAACATACATTGGAGATAAATGAATCCATTATGGTTTACTTTCATAAAACATAGATTAATGATTATTGTCAGAATTTAAGCAATAAAGCACCCGAACATGTTTATCTAAGATTATAAACCAGGATGGTCTTCCTAGTCCTCATACACAGACTGGTTGTCAAGCAATCTAGTACAAGCCACCCAACTCTATCACTATTGCACGGTATTCGAATATCTGGTCGCTCTCGATCCAAGCTACCACCTAACACAACTCTCCGGATTACCGAAGGGAAGGTCAAGAAAGGTTGATTAACCTATCGGAGTCTATCTATCTTAGTCAAACATATATACCCAACCAACGAGTTCAAATAACCATACAATATGAATCGAATTGGAATCAAAGACAACATTCAACAAATCATGCATCTAATTAATAAAACACATATCCAAAGTATCCAAACCATAATGAAAACACAAACGGAATCAGTACATAGACATACTAATCGTAAATGCGTAAACAAACCAAACTAAAGACCGGCCGGTTTGTCGCGGCATTCCCTCGAATCTCCTCCGTAGTCGATCATCGAGCCTCCATCTTCTCGGGTTGGAAACCCTAAGCGGCTCCCAACATCTAATCTAACCTAACTAAACTAAGAGAGAACTGTATAAAACTGAATGAATGTTGGAGAATGATGATGCTGAATGACCCTGAAGGCAGTATTTATAAAACTCCAATAGAAGCCTTTTCGCATTCGAGAAACGGCATTTTCGCGGAGCGAAACACTTAACGAACAAACCCTAATTTTCTGGAAGCTTCCGATCGAGAAAAGTTGAGCTTCGCGGCGCGAGCTACTCCTTCGCGGCGCGAGCCATCTCTTTCGCGGCACGAGCAATGTAATTCCAGCTTCCAAGATCTTCCAAAATATTCTCCTTGCCTTATCTGCTGAAGATCCGTCTTTTTTTTGGAGGAAATTATCTGACTTAGAGAGCAAGGAAACCGTCTTACGAGCCAAGAAAAGTCTGAATTTCCAAAGCTTGCATAAAAGTCTCCTTTTTGACGCTTTTCACCCTCTTTTTATACTTTTACACTCAAGCACCTCCAAAACCTACAAAATTAGGATTTACGCCTTTTTAAGTCAAACAGTATCGAAAATACTCTAAAAATACAAATAAAAGTGGGGAACTTATGCGAGTAAAATATGTATAATTTTGGAGTTATCAAGGTCAATGCTATGAGGGTCTTCTCAATAAATTGTGCTTACACCTTCATACTAATCGCTTATCATTTTCAGGTAAAATGGCGAAACTGAAGTTAGCAAATCCTCTTTCTAATGATGCACACAACTGAAGAACATAAAAAAAGGGCTTCAAGGAGTTCACCATGCAGAGGCCTTCTAGAGTTGATCTCACCCCGCGGAGGGCTTCAAGAGTTCGTCTTACCTCGCGGAGGGATTCAAGAGTTCACCCTGAAAAAAAAGAAAAATAAATATGACGCACTCCAAGACGTCTATCTATGCATGTTTTGAGGGGGAACAATGCATCGCTACGCATTTTTCGAGGGGGAACAACTACATGTATGACGTACCTCCTACGGCACGACGATATCCAACATGTATACATATCCTAAGGCGCGGTGAATCTTTCCCTCCTTACATGTATGATGTATGCTATACCCATCACCCCTCATGCCATACCCATCACACCCTACATGTATGATGCATGCCATACCCATCTGATAACTCCAAAATTATACATGTTTTGGTAGTTTCGGGTTTGCATTGTTTTTACCCCATTTTAGCCTATTTCTCGGATGTTTTAGTTACAAAAGCTACTGAATCTGGGTTTTGTAGGATTTGGAGGCCACTGAATGGAAAAGTACGAAAAGTTGTGAAAAAGCTTGAAAAAAGCGCAAATTGGATCCAGAGACATTTCACGATCGTGAAGATTCAAGTCTCGTGCCGCGAGATGAGTAAATCCTAGAAGATTCTTGCTTTTGGCCTGTTTCGCGTTGGAGTTCAGAATTTTAGCGCCGCGAAGTAAGTGAATACCCTCTATGGAAGGTTCCAGAATGTGCAGAAAAGGAAAGATAGGGCTTCGTAAGTGTTTCGCGCCGCAAAGGAGCAACCTCGCGATCGCGAAGTGAGCCGAGCACAGCCTTATAAATACAGGCTTCCTCTCATTAATTCAGATCATCCAAAAATCAATTGTCTCATATACTTTTAGAGTCAGTAGCAGTCAATAGTGAGGAAGAGAGAGTTTTTATGAGCTTTAAGCGTGAGCGGATTCTTACCCGGAGTTGTTTATCCGGTGTTCAATCATCTCTCGTTTCACGGTCGGTATAAAGTCTCTTTCTTTTTAGTTTATTTTCCGTTTTTAGTTATGTCTAGTGAGTAGTTCTTTTTAGTACTTGTTGTGGTTTTGATGAACCTTGTTGGATGATGTTTTGGTTTAAATTAATAATTAGTTTGGTTTGGTTTATTGAATGTTTGTCTTTGATTCCGAAGTTAATGCTTAAACTGTGGCAATCTAAATATGTTGGTTGGGTGTATCTATTTTTCTGACAATAAAATAGGTAGACTCCATCAGGTTAATCAACCTCTCTTACCTTTCACTCTGGTGACGCGGAGAGACGTGGTGAGTAGTTTACTTGGACCGAGAGTAGACTAAATAGTAGGGTCCCACGACTTAGCATTAATTAGGGCGACTTTTACTAGACTGCTTGACAACTAGTCCCTGTAATTGGGTCGGGAGACCAACCTGGTTTATAATCTCAGATAAAACATGCTAGGGTGCTTTTAGCTTAAATTCTTACAATAACCAACTGCACTAGACTTTTGGCTTAATTAGCTCATCCACAAGGGGAATCTTTATAAACCATAATAAGTACTATCTTGTTTCATATTTGTTTTAAGCTTTCTTATTTTGAGTCTTAGTTAAAGTTTCAGTCTTTTTAGTGTTTTAAAATCGTTTTCATAAAAATCCCCCCTTTTAGATTAATTGAACTTTTATTAGATTTATTTTGAATAACTTGACCGTTCCTAGTGGTAAGAACGATACCCGGACTTTCCTAAACTATATTGCTTGCGATCAGGTACGCTTGCCTATGGTGTGGTAATAGTGGTTAGGTGATTTTGAGGTTAAAACTTGGTTTCGATTATATATAATATATATATATATATATATATATATTACCGCATCACCATCACACCCTACATGTATGATGTATGCTATATCCATCACCCCTCATGCCATACCCATCACACCCTACATGTATGATGCATGCCATACCCATCACACCCTACATGTATGATGTATGCCATTCCCCAAACACCTTATGGCAACCTCAAAGATTCATAATATACCGAAGGCGATGCCTCTTGCATACTTAGGTGTATCACGTCTACCAGCATCTCCAGAGCCGGAGACTGGCACCCCAGAGGTATCCTCTAGGAAAGTGAGTGAGGGTATCAAGCGAGGTCATTCACCTGGGGCTGGTGATCAAGGGTGTGAGGATGAGGAGCCGGGGGGATATGACGGAGGTAGATTAGGCGGTGATGATGATCACTCAGGAGCTACTACCTTACATGTTTATAACAGCCACCAAAGCCCTTCACTTTTCCCTTTGGTGTACTATGATTCGATGACTCCGGTGATGACCACCCATTTAAGGGTAAGGACAACAAAAGGTTTGAGAGAGACCTAACAGTCGAAGAAAGTGAGTAGAGCGAGGGAAGTAAAAGAAATGATGAGTGTGAGATAGGACCAAAGGTTTTAACCGGTCCTTCCTTCTCCTTAGGTAGACACCGGGCAACCACATCTGCTACCCGTACACATGTGTTGAGTACGGTTATTGAAGAACAGGTGCAATTGCACACCCAACTCTACCACTCACTCATCTCTCATAAGGTGGGTGTTTCATTCCACGGGGATATAGAACATCGCTATTGCGCCCTCATTTGGAGGGTAGTGGTATTGAAACAGGAGGATTCCTGCCCCGATCCCTAGACTTCCTTCATGTGCACCAGAGTCTAGAGCCTTATACACTACTAGGTACACATACTGTCAGTCTTCGTGACGCAGTCTCTGCTCCACCCATCATGAGTCTATGTGATGTGATCGGAACCCCGATAGTGATGTCCATGACGGGCATTTCATGAAGACCGGTGGGAAGTCCTACCATGGTCACCATCACGCCAGCCATGAGCATAGGCCACACCGTTGATTCAGTGGCTGTGCAAACGGAACATCTATATGACACCGGTGTTACTTACCCAACATCCGTTGTCAGGGAAATGATGGACGGCGCCCTAAAGGATGTCCATGAGAATTTTGTACATCAACACCTCCCTACTTCACCACCTCCAGCACTGACCGCACCCAACTACTCGACTAATGAGTTGAGGGATCCGTTGTCAGCGAAGTTGCTCTCCAAAAGGGAATCTCCTTGAAGATGAAGTCAACATACTTGGGTACTTTCAGCGATCATCTTATTCAGACCTTCCCGAGCGCCTTCCCGAGCCGGCTACCGCACCCTCTCATGCGGTGGGCCCTTCCATCCAGTGGCTCGAAGGGAAGTTTGATGACCTCAAGGCGGAGGTGAGATCAAAGATTATTGAGGTCAGCGGCTGAGCCACCGTAGAGTCCTTGCAACCTCCTGCTGAGCAGCGGCTGAGCTACCAAAGAGACGACACGACGACCGAGATTACCCTGATCGCTGTGAGGGGGGAAATCCGAAAGAAGGCTCGGCACTTCTCCATAGTTCCAACAGGCACATCTTTCGGCGCCGCACCTGACACTCAGATCAGCGTCTATGATCACCACTCATAGCCTGGTTGGAACTCGAAGGCTGATGTTGATGAGATGCGTCGATTCCTATCGCATGCGTCCCCGCTTCTGACGATGTGCTCAAGGAGATTATCAATCTTGATGATATATCCTCAGATGATGATGATGAGTACATGTAGTTTCCAGTCTCCTCCTCCATCATTCGACATATCTTCCCCTCTCAAATCACCTCTCCTGCGCACGCCGTCTCCTACACCTTGGGAATCTCCAAGCGTGTTGACTCGAACACCGTTTCCAGTCACGAACTTCTCCCCAACATTGATTGTTGTCCGTTGTACAAGTACTTGCCTTGCGTGTTGTCTATCTGAGCAACGTTCTATGACGCCTCATGTCTTACTATGGGTTGAGGATGATCGAAGGACGACCGGCCGAGAGACGTGAAGAGAGACTGCCATCACCACCACCTCGAAAAGATGAGGGACCATCTAAGAAGCTCAAGGAGACAAATGTTTCTAGAAGGAAGTCATCGAGCCATCATCATCAGAAGCGAAGAAATTGACACAAAGGGGGAAATTGATAGAACTATTTGTTAGTTGTGTCATTTTGTAAATAATCTAAAGTTACTTTCTTTTTATGTTAATTGTGGATGAAGCCCATTGTTTAGGGCCCATCTATTTAAAGCCTTTTAAGCCTTTCTAAGGTTGTATAAATAGGAGTTGTTTACTTCATTTGTATTTTCCTCTTCTCCAACTCTCTGTTACACTTTCCAATCTTTTGAGAGCAATTTAAATATCTTGATTGCGTTCATTGGTGTTGATTTGGAACCTATAAAAAAACATATGTTGCATTAAACAAACTCTAAGGCAACATTGAGTTTGTGTATGTGTTGCCTAAACCACCAACTTAAACAACATAAAATAATTACATATGTTGTCTTACACACACTTAAAACAAGTTAATCTATTTTGTTAGATATGTTGCCTTTGAGACTACATTTATTATAAAAAAAATGAATTTTCATATTCATTAAAATTTTACATAAACAACAAATAATATTACAAATCACTAAAAGTGCAAAATTACAAAAGCATCCACGTTCAAATAAAAAAAAAGACTAAAACTTAAGTAACAAGAACCCTTAAACTCTACTTGTTCTAATTTCCACCATTCATTGTGTGTTCACCTTCAAAAATGGTATAGAAGTTGACGATAGAACTCCTTGATCTTGATAAGTAGCTAAAACAACATTGGAAAATAAAGAGTGAAACAAATTAATATACAAATTAATATAAGTTAATAAAGAAGAAGTGTTAAAAAGTAAGCATATTTGGACTGAAATTTACCTCATAAACTCTTCTTTATATGGTAGCTTCAAAGCATTGGGTGACTCTTTGCCTTTCTGCATCTGATATTTCTTTAAAACAAAACAAATCCATTATAAGCTTGTATATTTCACAACAAATCAAAATTATAACCACAAAATAACAAAGGGTCCGAGTTTTTGCTACCTGCTTTGAGTACATTGCAAAGCACTTGCTTTATAACCGAGAGCTTTTCCGGGTTTGTAGCAGCTAAAGAGAGAGTCACCATCGATCTGGAGTAAATATATGGTCAATCTCTGTTTGGAAGCAGAGACATAGGAGTAGAGTAAATAAATAAATCAATAAACAGAGATTGATGTTTGTAGCATTTAATTAACTTAAAGAAATTAGATGACAACCACGTTTGAGAGGAGCAAACGAGTTTTGAATCATTTGGGAGCCGCCATAACTAAATGATCAAAGAGTTTTCACTCTTGGGTTTCATGTGAAAGAAATGGGGAGGATGAAAGGGAAGGAGGCGGCTACTATTTTATTAGGGCTTGCCTAAAATTTTAGAGGGGAAATTTTGGGGGAAATATTAGAGGGGGAAATTTGGGGAAAATAATTAGTAAGAAATCAATATATATATATATATTAATTGTTAACATGATTTTTTATTCATTTTAATATGATTAATTAAAAAAATTAAGTATCATTTTATTATATTCAGCCTATTAACAACCGTTAATAGGCTAACAAGACCTTTCCTCCTTGGAGTTCGAACTACCAAGCTACCCATACCTCGAACAATCATCCGTATCGACGGACAAACACATACCTCAATTGTTGATATTTTCTTGATATTTCAATTGTTGGAGAGAAATGTTTGGAATGAGAAAACTATCATTCTTTATTTTCTAATTTTGATCTTAGGCAACATAGAAACAAGAAAATATGTTGCCTACAAGAGAACTTAGGCAACAAACACAATAGATTATATGTTGTCTAAGTTAACTGCCAATATTTAATAGAATATCAATAGGTCACCCTTAAATTTTCAACTACCTATATATATATATTATATTTTGATATTAGGCAACTAAGAAATATGTTGCTTAGGAATGATCTTAGGCAACAAATGAAATGAATTATATGTTGTCTTTGATAACTTTGACAAACTCAACAAAAAAATAATGAGTGGTCTACATACACTAAGGCAACGTAAGGCGGATGTTGCTTTAGAAAGTTTGAGGCAACATATAATTATTTATACGTTGCCTAAGGTCTAACTTTGGGAACATAGAATTATATGCTGCTTAAGTGGTAACTTAGGCAACATATAATAGGCTTGGTTGCCTAAGTGTATCTTAAACAACACATACAATTAGCATTTGTTGTCTAAGACGATATTTGGTGTAGTGGTATATAAGTTCATAATTACGGTTGTATAATAGGAAAAGCTCTTTTTCTTTTCTAGATTCACAAGTGAAGACCAACAAGGTGTATACCTATACGAATATGAATTCTTTTCTCCAACATTTAGATGTATACCTACTCTTGTACATCCGTCACTAAATATTAGTGATGGGTTAGCGACGAACTGGTGCTCATAGCGAATTTGTGGTGGATTAGCGACAGAATAAAATATTTAATGTTTAAAGAAAATGAAATTAAGATGTTCGTCTCTGATTAGCAAACGACACATATGTGTACGTTGTTGTTTCTTATTTGTAAGTGTTATATGTACGTATTTGTATGTGTTATATGTATACATAAGTACGTTATATATATATGGTTAGGTTCAAATGTGAACTCAATTTTGGTTGTGAACGTGAGGACTGAGGACCACCAAAATTGCGACACTTGGCAATATTTACTCTGAATATCATGCATTATTCAGAGTGAATAAAGGCGCCTAAGCTTTATTTAGTCTATATGTGTTGGTTGTTTACCATTATGGGATCTATATATATAGGGGTGAGTTCAAATGTGAACCACTTTTTGGTTGTGAACGTGAGGACAGCCGAGAGCGCGACACGTGGCGGATGACTAGGTGCCACGTCACGTCCATGGCGGATGACTAGGCACGATGCATGGGAGGGAATTGAGTTAAAAGGGGGGACCATACTCAAAGCCGCCACGTGTTGGGCTCTCGGTTGTCCTCACGTTCACAACCAAAAAGTGGTTCACATTTGAACTTTCCTTTATATATATATATATATATATATTGTTGTATACATATGTACATGAATGTATAGATAATGTGTTTCATTAATCGTGTATGATGTATCTGTGTTGTGTATATGTATATATGCATGTGTACTGATCGAGAATGCATAAACAATAATAATTATTGTTTGGTAATCACATACAAATAGATAATAAGTGGCCATTGATGTTATTATATCTTAATAAATAATAAGTGTCTTATTTGATATATAAATAGATCTCATGGGTTTTAGTGGTCTTATCGACTCCAATACACACTTCATGCATATATGTAGCATACACTTGCATACAAATATGGAACAAGCTACCAAGGATCATAAAAGGTCGTATTAGATTGTAGCGGATCTCAGTAGACTTTAATGGATTTATTAAGTTTTACTCTATTTTATTGGATGTATTGGATTTTTCTCGGTTTATTGTGCTTTAATGGATTATTGGGATTTAATTGGTTTTTTATGATATAAAAGGTTTCATTGAGCTTTAAATGGATCTATCGGGCTTCATTCAATTTTATTCGGTGTTAACTGGTTTTATTGGGTTTTAAATTGTTCTGTTGTACTTCAAAGGGTAACTCATACAATGTCCGCAAGATAAAACGGTGACATTGATTTTGTTTGTCTTGTCATAGTGTAGGTGTTAGCTCCATCTTTCAATGTAATTAAGTATGTAAAAATCCTAACTTTAGCTCTAGCATATGTTCCATCCTCAAAAGCGTGATAGAGGTTGCAAATCTTTCCATGTTCAGAACCGTAGAGCCTCTGGGACTGATGACAGAGGTTCTACGATACAAGCCTCTACGAATGACGACTTTAAACAAATTGCAAGGACTTCGTAATACGGCCGAACGTTTCTTCAAGATCCCGAAACACCTTTCTATAACATTCCTAGCTTGTGAGTGTTTCATGTTAAAATATTCTTCCTTATTTGTAGGTGTATGGCCACTGTGTTCCCATTCTCGTAAATGATACCTAGTACCTCTATATAGTGCCAAAAATCCATTGCCATTGACATATCCTCCATCCGCCAAATAATAATTACCCAATGGGACCTTTAAGTCGTTATTCCTTGTAACCGCATCTCGTGGTACCCTAGAATCGGTAGCTGAACCTTCCCAACCAGATAAAATATAGCTAAATTTCATGTCCCAAGTGCATGCACCTAATACATTAATCGCAATGTGTTCTTTTCTTGTTCGGTATCTTGGTTTATCCGACTCAGGTACGGTTACTTCAGTGTAAGTTCCATCTATTGCTCCTAAGCAACCCTATAAACAAAACAATTTGCTTTTAACTAAAATGGTAAATGTTTTATATAACAAAAAATTAAATGGGTTAACGACTATTACCTTAAACCATTTCCATCTTCTGTCTGTACAATCATCGTCTACCGGAGTTGGTTTGGTAAACAAGATGTCTTGCAACCGCAATAAGGCACTTAAAACTCGATGAACATACCTACTTATTGTTTCTCCCGACCTATAAAATCTAACTGGAAGACATCTATTTTTGGTGTGATGTGCTAATATGTTTACAAATATAGCAACTTGCTCCTCAATGGTAACCTCGCCATCTTCTAATAGACCACCACGAGGTTTTAGCAATTCACACAAAATGGCAAATACATTCCTATCCATTCGTAACTCATTTATGCAAACAATGTCACTTTCGCGTGTTATGCGTTAGATTTTTATCAATCTAGTTTGAAATCTAGTGAAGGTTCTTTGCCTTAAATTTCTCCTCTCATAGTGTGTTCGTTCATATTCTACCAACCAATTTGCAACATTGGACAAGACCAAAAGCAATTCAATGTAAGCCTTCATCACCTTAACGACTACAATTATATGATTATGATCCATGGCTACAAAAAGAAAACAAAACAACATCACATATTATACTAACACCATCTAAAATTCATATATATATATATATGTATATACCTACAATATGTAAAAACAACTAATCGCTATATAAATTTCATACAGTAAACATATATTTCATACAATATGAAAATAGTGAACAGAAATCTCCATTCAAATTGCATACGTCACAATCTAAATTCCACCATTCTTATATACTAACAAATTTGCAGAAAATAGTGACCACAAATTTCTTACAATATTAAAATAGTGAACCCAAAGTTCCATCTAAATTTCATAAATCATCATCTAAATCACCATATAAGTCATACATACATATATATGTATAGGGAAGGGTTCAAACGAGAACCCCTCCTATTTGCGAGAATGCGAGAACACTTTTCAACCTCTATATAATATCTTTCTAGCTAAGATACTAAAAGCTCAATAAATTAATAAGGCCCAAAGTTTACCATTTCTCCAATCACTTTGCTTCCAAATGGATTTCTTCAAATCCATCTTATCTGTCTGTTCACGTACATAAGAAGACGATTAAAATGACATGAAATTAGTTTAGTAGATTTGAAATAAATAAATAAAAACTTACAGGTCTGGAATGGAAGCCATATGTATAGGTTCTTCAAGCAGCAAGTGGTTAGAATTCATGGTGATTACGTAGCCCAAAGTTCTGAATTCCAATTCCAATTCCAATTCCAACATCAATTCGTCGGAAGATGGCAGCGGCATCGCCGCCTCCGGCGGTCTATGAAGCTTCGGCGATCTCGTGAAGACGTTGACCACCAAATCGGAATCCGTGTTCGAAGCCAACCGCCGCCGATCTGAAGAAATTCGAAACCGGTTTGCGAAAGGAATCCTACCTTTTCTAGGAGTATCACGTGTGATATCACGGCGATATCATGACGTTATCACGTGTGATATCCCAGTGATAGCACGGTGTTATCACGTGTGATATCACGCCAATATCATGCTTGATATCACGTCGTTATCACGCGTGATATCACATCGTTATCACGAGTGATATCACGGCGTTATCACGCGTGATATCCCGGCGTTATCACGCGTGATATCCCGGCGTTATCACGCGTGATATCCCGGCGTTATCACGCGTGATATCCCGGTGATATCACGGCGTTATCACGCGTGATATCACGGCGTTATCACGCGTGATATCGCGTGATATCCCGGTGATAGCACGGTGTTATCACGGGTGATATCACGGCGTTATCACGCGTGATATCACGGCGTTATCACGCGTGATATCACGGCGGTGGTCGGCGGTGGTCGGCAGCAGTCGGCGGCGGTCGGCGATGGTCCTTAGTTGCTGGAGGTGATCGCCGGTGGTTGGCGGTTGAGAAAGGCGGAGATGAATTGTGGGTATTAGATTATATAGGTTAATTAAATTGGAGGTTCACAAGTGTTCTCGCGTTTTCGCAAATAGGAAGGGTTCTCGTTTGAACCTCCACCTATATATATATATATATATATACCAACAAATTTCCGTGAAACAGTGAACAAGAAACTTCATAAATTCTAAAATTTCACAAAGAAATTAGATAAATGAAGAAATCCCTACACGCATATCACCGAATATCACAAAGAAAATGCCAAAATCGATATACCTTTGTTTCTCGGGAAATTTCTCTCAGTAACTTCATATATCGATTTTAAGACAAATCGAACTTAAGAAGGAATGTAACAAGAAATCGATTTGTTTTTTTATCACCTCTCTCGATCTGGCAGATTCAGAAGTTATCGATTTGACAAAAAATCACAATAGATTGAAGAAATCAATCGACTTACATATCCGATTTGGAAAGAAATCGAGAAAAAATATCACTTTTCAGACAGATTTGGAGATAAAGTCGATGATAGGTTAGAGAAGGAGATTCGAACTGGATGCAGTAGAGAGTTGGAGGAGATGGAGGCGTGTGAGAGATAATGTTGGTGGGTTAACGCCTATTAGGTTAGATAAGGGTATTTTGGTAATTATAAGCCTTGTTCCACTTTGTTCCATCATTTTTGAAGGAACACGTGTGTTCCACTTTAGTTCTAGTTAGTCCCTGTTCCATTCTAATTAAAAGCACACCAAACATGGGACAAGACCTTCTGTTCCTGTCTGTTACGTCCAGTTCCACCTGCCAAACCACCCAAAGAGTCTAGGACCTTGATGGTGTAAAATACGTATATAAAAACAAAACCAAGTTTAACCACAAATTAACCTAACCAATCACCATACTCACATGGCAAACGTACCTAATCAAAGCAATATAGTTTAGGAAAGTCCGGGTATCGTTCTTACCACTGGGAACAGTTAAGCTAGAAGTCTACCAAACTATTACTCAATTAATCTAGGAAAAAGTGGGTTTTGCTTTTGGAAAAATATTTTGATTTATAAAAGACAAGAATTAAATAAACCTAACCAAGAAGTAGGAAAGATGATAAACACATACATCAGAGATAACGGTATTCATTATGGTTTACTTTTCATAAATCATAGATTATTGATTGCTGTCAGAATTTAAGCATATAGCACCCAAATAGACAGCCTCCGATAGGTTAATCAATCTCCCTTATCTTTCATTCCGGTGTGTCAGAAAGTTTGGGTAAGTATTCCACTCGACCGAGAGTAGTCTGGATTGTAGGGTCTTACAATTTAGCATTGAATAGGATGAATTTTACTAGATGCTTGACAACCAGTCCCTGTAATTGGGTCGGGAGACCAACCTAGTTTATAGTCTTAGATATGCATGTTAAGTTGCTTCGGCTTAAATTCCTACAATAACCAACTAAACTATACCTTTTGATAATATTCATGAATCATCCACTAGAGGAATCTCCGTAACAATAATAAGTACTAGTTTGTCTTCATAAGTTTTAATTCGGTTTTAGTTTGTAAATTGTTTTTCTTTCAGTATTTTAGTTTACTCAAACTGCTTTCATAACCCCCCCCCCCCTTTTCAGATTAACTAGACTTAAAAAGATTTCTTCAAATAACTTGACCGTTCCCAGTGGTAAGAACGATACCTGGACTTTCCTACACTATATTACTCGCGAAAGGTACGCTTGCCTGTGAATGTGGTAATAATAAATGGGCTTTTAAAGGTTAAACTTGGTTCTGTTTTTATATATAATATTTACCGCATCAAGTTTTTGGCGCCGTTGCCGGGGAACAGTAGTTTATTTGATTTAAGTCTTTTAGTAGTTTTGTTAATTGATCCTTGTGAGGGATTTTATCCCTTGCAAGTTTTTGCTTTCTAGTTTTTAATTTTAGTTATTATTTCCTTTTACCCCGCAAGTTGCACTTGATCTTTTGGTTGTGGTTTCAGTAAACTCACGCCAGGATTAGTGGAGCCGTTTGCGAAGCCCGAAAGGGAGTTTAGAAAGAAAAACAAATCAGGCAAAGTTCTACCGAGAGCTTTCAAGTTTGATATGGGAGACGAGCAGCCTATGTGGACCGACCTGGAGAACACTCCCGCCGTCGCAACCCGACCGATCACGAAGCCGAACTTGAAAAGGAGATCAAAGGCCAATTCGTCCACATGATAAAGGAGTTGACTTTTGACGGAAAAAGCGATAACAATCCTATCATACACGTGGAGAGCTTCATTGATATTTGTGATCTGTTCAGAACCGAAAACACCGCCGACGATGCCATTCGTCTACGGTTGTTTCCATTTACTCTAGTTGGAGAAGCTAAGGCATGGCTTCGGTCATTGGAGCCAAGTTCGATCAAAACTTGGGAAGACTTACGTTCCAAATTCATGTCCCAATTTTTCCCATCAAAGATAGAAAACTACGTGCCGATATCCATACTTTCCGACAAAATGACGAGGAGACAATTCCAAAGCATGGAAAGATTCAAACACTTAATGAATTCGTGCCCGAGTCACAGATTGAGCAAAAGCAAGCAAGTTCAGAATTTTTATAATGGGCTCGACTACTCATCACGTTATACATCGGACTCATCCACCGGGGGCGTCTTCATGTACAAAACTCCCACGCAAGGATACAACCTCCTCGAGAACATGCTCATTCACAATATTGATTGGAAGTTGGATAAGCGCTTACACATTCCCAAATTAGCCGGGAAAATCTCTACCGATTTTGATCTAACCGATGAAATCGCCGCTGTAATAACCAAGATCCTAGATGGAGTTAAATAAGTTAAGTTACTGTTAATTGACCTTTTGTGAGAATATGATGATCTTAGGGGTTAATTATGTAACTATTGAAAAGTTTAATGGTATGGGCTTTTACCATTTTAGGTATGGGCTTGGCCCAAAACCCTAGGTATTTAAACCCTAAACCCTAATCTTTGCCATTTTTGGGAAAGATTAGTGTGTGTGTTTAGTGTGTGTTGGAAGATCTAGCTTGGAGCCATTTTTATCATCTTCAAGGTCGGGAAATCATCACCGAGGTAAGATCTCGATGTTATTTTGCGTACGGTTTATCTAAATTGATGCGGGATTAGCTTAGTGACCTTCTAGAATTAATTTGGATCCAATTGGATTAGTCTTCTTCGAGATTTGGGCATTTTTATGAATCTGCTCGGTTTTCCGATTCGGATTTTGAGTTTTCCGAATCGGGAAACATGTTTTCCGAATCGGAATTCATGTTTCCCGAATTGGGACTCATGTTTTCCGAATCGGTTTCTTTGAAGCTTGTTTAATTGTTTCGAATGCCTTTCCCGAACTGGAAACTATGTTTTCCGAATCGGGAATTGGGCTGGCCTAGTCGTTATGCTGACCTCGTTCCTTGCGAATCGGGAATTCGGATTTGAGTGTTTTCCGAATCGGAAATGGGTGTTTTCCGATTCGGAAAAGGAGGTTTTCCGATTCGGATTTTGTAAGTCGGAAAATATGTTTTCGAGTCGGATTTTTGAGGAGTTTCATTTGTAGGGTTAGTTTTCGGAGAAGTTTTCCATAGTGATTTAACCCTATAGAAATAAGTCTGCCTAGGGATGTCATAGTAGTGGGTTTTGTTGAGCGCAATTATTAATGCCTTAGATATTTACAGGCACGTTAGACGAGGTCCGTGGGAGGACAGTGAGATCTACTCAGGTGAGTTCCCTTGCCTGAAAATGAATGGATAGTTTTCACTGCTTTCATAAATATATATCCATTCGATTTGCGAACTGTTTTGTTATTGATGATGAACTGTTTTGTGGAAATATGGAAAATTGATGAATTACGTTTAATGCATGCTTAAATGTAAATGTTGAAATGTTGTTTCATTTAAATCTGTTGCAAGTAATGGCATGGGCTTACGGTCATTGGAGACAATTTCTGTCCACAAATTTGGGGACTTACGTCCAAATTGATGTAATGTTTGTGGCCTCGTGCATGATAGAAGTTACTTGTGCCGATATCAACTTTCAGACCAATATACGATGATGACATTTCCAAGGCATGTTGAAAATGTTTTAAATCACTAAAATTCGGTTACCCGTACAAATTGACTAAAAAACATGTTCAGAATGTTTAAGAAGTGGGCTCGACTACTCATCACGTTATACATCTAATCGATCTCGCTGGGGGGTCTTCATGACACTCCACAAGATACAACCTCGGTGAGAATTCATGCTTATGCGCAATATTGATTGGAAGTTGATTAACTTAAATTAAATTGGCCTTAAATCTCTACGTTTATTTTGAGTCCAACGGGTGAAATCGCCGCCATGAAGAACAAACAGGTAAGGTTTGAAAATAAAATTGATGAACTGATTAAGTCTATTCATACCTTGCAGGTTGGTTGTGAAGAATACAGCGGACCTCACCTCACGAAAGATTACCCGAACAAACCAATGATGACACCGGAGGAGGTTAACTTTCTCAACCGAGGGAAGTACCAAGGGAGGTGGAACAACAACCGAAACTTCAACCAAAGACCTCCCGGGTTCTTCGCTCCAAATCAACCACCACAAAGGACGGATGGCGAACCACGAGTATCTCTTGAGGACTGGATCTTCCAATTTATGGATTCCCAAAAGAAAATCAACGAGGAGGTAACTTCTTATCTTCGTAATCAACAGAGTGTAATCCAGAATTTGGAAATGCAGGTTAGCCGGATTTCACAAACCTTGAGGGAAGGACGCAAGGTGAACTACCTACGCAAACGCAATTCAACCCCAAGGTGGATACATCTAAGGCAGTAATGATGGTGGATGGAATCACGAAAAAGTCTTGGACCGATATTTACACAAAAAAGTACGTGCCTTCCGATAGCGATAGTGCACCCGACTATGCTATGAATTATGATTCAGACTTTCCGGAAGGCGTTACTTTCTCTCTTGAGGACTTGACGATCGAGGACCTGATATATCTAGAGGATGAGGATGATGATGAGGAGGAAGATGGAAAGCAAGGAGGATACGCGAATTTCTAATTCTGACCAATAGAAAAGGAAAAGGAGAAGGCGGATGAGAAGAACTAACTTCATCCCGCCAAGTAAACATGATCCGGAGAGTTACAGTTTACCTATTTTAATATTTAATAAATTTTCCGTTCTTGCTTTAATTGATTTTGGTGCAGCGCTTAATGTGATACATGTTTTTTATTGCAGTAAACTCAAAATAAAGAAGTTGGCACCAACGGCGTATCAGTATCGGGGAATTAACGAATATATGACGAAACCACTTGGGATAGCGAAAGCCGTACCAATTCGCATTGGGAACTTCATCTACCCAACGGACTTCATAGTTGCTGACCTCCCAAGACAGTGTGATCCCTATCATCTTCGGGATAGCCTTTCTACACACCGTGCAAGTCAATATCGACATGCGGAATCAGGTGACGAGTTTGGGGCACGGAGACAAACGCATATACTTTGATCCCGATGGCAACCCAATCACAAAGTTCTGGATACCGTATGAGGACCCGTCTCAATCCTTCCGAGCTAAATGCAACCAACCACTCCTCCCGCATGAGCTTCTAAAGAAGACGAAAGATTATGCCAACCCGATGAAACCAAATGGAGAATCGTCAAATGCAAAGAAGCAGGGACTTCAAAGAAGGGGCATAGAAAGAAGAAGGGCTCGTCAGCCCGTCGTGCAAAAAAATGAGCCATCACTGGAGTCGAGCTCTAGACTCATTAAAATATGAAGCGCTTCTCGGGAGGCAACCGAACATTTCTTTTCTTTTCGTATTTTTTGATTTTTCTTAGTTTTTTTACTAATTTCTTTGTTTGTTATTGCCTAGACAACCATTTCGAGTCACCGAAGTCGAGAACAAGGAAATCCGACCGGAAACGCAAAATTTGAAAAAGGGAAAGAAACACTTCTGCGAACGCGAACTTTTAAGTTTCGCGTCGCGAAGTTTGTATTGCGTGGTACCATGTAAAATTTTCGAATCTCGCGCGTGAAGGTAGCAGCCTTAGTCTTCGCGACGCGAAATCGACACTGACGGGATTTTTAAGCCTTATTTTCACTTTTTCCCAACGCGAAATTAGAATTTTTTTCATCAATTTCTTGAATCAATAGCACAAAAGGTATGTTCCCTACAATTTTCTAGTTGGATTTTATCTCAAGGATACTAGATTGGTACAATTGCTTTGATTTTGGTTGCTTTATGCTAGGGTTGCTAAATTATGTTTGTTCTTGTTTGATAATAGCATGTAAGCAAGTAAAATTGTACTTTAATTGTGGATAACATGATGATAGCAATGTACTTGGATTTAGGGTAGATTTGATGTTGGTAAAATTGTCCAATATGGTTGTACTTGCATTTTAAGTATGGGGATTTTTCCAAAATTCCCCAAACTCTTGTTTTTACCATATTAGGATTGAAGGTTTTAGTTGATTTTGGATTGGCTTGAAATTCAAGTGTGGGGATTTTCAATTTCCCATTTGGTTATTCACATGTGCATATTGTATAAACTTGAATCTCTAGCTATGTTTGATTGTGTTCTTGTTGAGTTAATTGGACTAGTAATCATGTTGTGATGCTTTCTTGGTATACATTAGACTAAGACATGATTATTTGATTTTGTAGAGAGCAAGAACCGCTTCCTGCATCGCACCAATGTGAACTACCGGGTACTGGATGGAAGCCATGCCTTCACTATTTCATGAATGATCCGACTTTGAACGCCCACAAACGAACCGAGTACCGGGATACGTTGAACCGGATCGCCACACGCCAAATTGTCATCTCGAGAAGGATCGATTGGGAACTTCTCCACACCTTGGAAGTTGACAACCGTATCCGGGCGATCCTTGAGAAACATGCCCTTGGCGAGAATGGGTACGAGTACTACATTTCCAAGGCATGGGGCGGGTGTTCGAGATTAGTGAATCGCTATATCGGGAGCTCATCTTGGAGTTTGTAGCCACATTTTTGTTTAATGCCACCAAAGCTTTGGAGGATTGCCGTGAGATTTGCATTACGTTCCGTCTTGGCAAGATTTGGCGATCCCTCTCGTTGGCCGACTTTGGTGTGGCGTTGGGTATTTACACTCAAGCCAAGATCGATGATCACGATTTTGAGGAATATATGGTGGCGACCTCTAAGAAACCCGATGACTTCAACCCGCGTGAGATTTGGGTGATTCTTGGTGAGGGGAACTAGACATCAAACATCAAGGTCAAAGGCTTGCTCTCTCCTATCGATCGACTTCTCCACCGCATGTTGGTGCATGCGGTGAATTTGTGCTCCTCTAGCGAGGAGAAGATTCCCACTTATGATCTTTGGCTACTTAATGAGCTCACCACGGATGATCATTACCCGAATGCACCTTATATCCTCGTTGTCCAACTCTCAAAGGCGGGTGGATATAGGGGTGGAAGCAAAATGGTTGGAGGCCAATACGTAACACGTCTCACCCGACACTTTGGCATTCTTACTTCGGGTGCCTTAGCTTCGATGACGAATTTAGGTGAGATGGGTTTGATCGATATGGACCAACTTCGGGGAATGGGAGTGGTGAAAGCGGTTCAAACAAGCTACGGAGTTCGTTATCGATGGTAGGAGCATCCACAAGCCCAAGCACCGAGGGAGAGAACGTTCGAGCAAGGTGGTACTTCGAGTGGGGCGGAAGCGACGGAAGAACCGGAGGATTGGAACGCATACACGAGCTATCAAGGATTGAGCCAACAACTCTCGGATATGTCCATCTCTTATGGCCGTCATCAACAACGGATGGAGTACAACTCCACGGAGACGCTTCATGAAGCGAATTGGCAAAGTGGGGTGCTTAACGAAATGGCAGAACACTCTGGCATCCAACCAAACCCCGCTTATGCTCCATCTTCGTTATGGCCATTTTCTGAGGAGAGTCCGCCTGGTTTTCTATCTTTCGAGGATTGGAGAAATCATCCCCATGGCCCCTATTGATCCTTGATCTCTTATCTTCTTAGCTATTCGATTGGGTTGTTCTAGACAATTTTATTTTTTTGTTTGTGTGCTTTGTTTAGACATCTTTTAATTGTTTGCTTAGGATTGGTAATATTTGATTTTATGCTTTAGTTTGTCTTTCACTTTTTGTTTTTGTTTTGGTAATAGTTACAGCCCGTGATGATCCTGCACCGCTTACGGTTTCAAATACTTTCACTGATGGAAATAAGTCTCGTAACCCGGGAAGTTCTCTTTTTCCCAATCCTCCTTATTTTTGATAATTGTTGCATTGAGGACACTGCAAATTTTAAGTGTGGGGAGGGGGTTTAGTAGAATTAACTGTTTAATTGTTGGGTTAACTTATGCTTATGATTTGTCGTTTTTCAAATTTTTGAAGCTTTGAAATTTAACCCTAATTTTTTCAAAATTTGAGATTGTTTGAAACCGTAGATGCTTTCATAGGATAACGCTAAATAAGGTTAGATGAGTAGTAGAGTAATGCCTTGGAATACCGATTACCATGAGTGTCTCACCCATTCCATTGAGAGTTTGAGCCTGCATTATTTATATCTATTCATTTCTGTGAGGATATCGACTTTGACCCAAGGTAGAACTTTTCACCTTGAATTCTTGTTGAGACCACAAAACAGAAGTATTTATCACCATTGCACTGATAGAGGCCTTCGTTTCAACCCTTATTAGCCTTCGTTAAGTAACCTCATTATAAGGTTATTTAATTTTCCTAGCCATATATTGAAAGTGTTCATTTATAACACTTTATCCCTTGAAACCTTTTTGAGCCTTAGCCTTTCATTTCTTTACCCACTATATATATATATATATATATCCTTTAGCCCATTATCTTTTATCTATCTTTTGGCCGTAACATAAATTTGAAAGCTTGAGAAGTTTGATCCATATTTTTCAAAATCTGATAAAAGAAAGGGATTGAGAAAGAGCATGAAAAAGAAAAGAAAAGAAAAAGAAAAAGAAAAAGAGAAAAAGAAACTCAAAATCGACTCAAAATAAAAGAAAATATCAAAAGAGTCGAAGAAAAAAAAGAATTTGAGCCCCGAATAAGCAATATGCTTAGGCCAATTCTAAAGAAAAGAGAAAAAAAAAAGAATGCTCATCCCAAGTGAAAAGTCAGATAATTCTCAATGTTTGGATCATTATTGATTAAGTCTTTCATGTTTTTGTTACCACCCTTAGTCACTCAAGTATCCTTTATCCTACCCTTAACCCTTAGCCTAACATTACAACCCTTAAGTCCTCTTGACGGTTGACAACTTCTTAGTGGTGGAGATTAGATTCGGTAACAAGCTTATGCATGCGGGAATTAGTTGAGTATAGGTGTGATCACTTCGTATATACACTTTTACCCCGAGAGATACACTTGATACATACTTTGTGAGGGTAAAAGTTGATCTTGGTATTCGGTTACTCATTATACTTTATGGTGTGTTTGAATATGTTTGTTATCTTGGTGTTTCTAACTGATCTTGAATGGAGATAATTTTGGTGTTATTTATCTTATCTTTCAGTTTTTTGATTAAGTGTGGGGATTTTGATAACTCCAAAATAATACATATTTTGGTAGTTCTGGTTTGAATGTTTTTATCCCATTTTGACCTGTTTCTCGTACAATTTACTCTCGAAAGCTACTGATTCTGAGTTTTGTAGGTTTTGGAAGCCTTTGGACGGAAAAGTATGAATAGAGTCGGAAAAGCATAAAAAATGAGCAAAACTGGACAGAGAGGCCTTCGCGAACGCGAAGTTCTAGTTTCGCGCTGCCAAGTGAGCCAGTTCTAGAAGATTCTTGTTTTTCACTCGTTTCGCGTTGGAGATCAAATGTTTAGCGTCGCGAAGAAGGTATAAACTCCCTTTGGAAGATTCTAGACTGAGCAATAAAGGAAAGAAGGGTTTAGTTTCGCACTTCGCGCCGCGAAGTAGCCGCTTAGCGAACGCGAAATGGACCGTTTTCAGTATTTTAAATACAGGCTTCATCCCATTATTTGAGACATGAGCTACCAGAGTCGAAAATTCAGTAATAAACCTATTAGAATAGGAATTCAGTAGTTTAGAGTCATAGAGAGTCTTGTATGAGCCATCAGCGCGATACGATCTTAACCCGGAGACGTTTAGCCGGTACCCGATCATCCGAGAGTAGACTGGATTGTAGGGTCCCACAACTTAGCATCAAATAGGATGACTTTTACTAACTGCTTGACAACCAGTCCATGTAATTGGGTCGGGAGACCAAACTGGTTGATAGTCTTAGATAATGCATGTTAGGGTGTTTCGGCTTAAATTCTTACAATAATCAACTAAACTATACCTTTTGATAATATTCATGAATCATCCACAAGAGGAATCTCTGTAACCATAATAAGTACTAGTTTGTCTTTATAAGTTTTAATTCAGTTTTAGTTTGTTAATTGTTTTTTCTTTCAGTATTTTAGTTTACTCAAACTACTTTCATAAACCCCCCCCCCCTTTAGATTAATTAGACTTAAAAAGGTTTTCATCAAATAACTTGACCGTTCCCAGTGGTAACAACGATACCTGGACTTTTCTACACTATATTACTCGCGATCAGGTACATTTGCCTGTGAATGTGGTAATAATAGTTGGGCTTTAAGCGTTAAACTTGGTTCTATTTTTATATATAATATTTACTGCATCAATGCTAAAAACGTTTTTCAAAAGATCAGAGTCAATATAGGTAGAAAAGGCTTAGGGTTCTCAGATTTTAAAAATAAACCAAGTCTTAAATCAAACAAAACTTTGCAGAACACCTTCAAATCTACCTTCAAATCTCAAAAGTAACATCATAGATACCAAATCTATCTTTAAAAGAAGAAGACTCATGGTTGTTCCAAAACCAAAAACTCCATTAATATTCACAAATGTTGCATTTGAGGATTATATTGACTCTTAATCACCTTCTGAAGAGAAGATTCCATTCTAAGGAGATTCTTGAGACAAAGTCAAATTGGAGTCTTTAAGTTTTGACAACCAGAGACTTAGGAGGACTGTGCATTTGTATGTACTGTAAGACCTCTGGAAAGAAAACTATCTTCTAAGGCAACTGAATTTATTCCAAGACATGTCTCAGAGATCTCTTCAAGTGACTCTAGTCTTACAAAAATCCCTAAATCTGAATCTCTTTGTTGGGAACAATCTTTTACAAAACCATCAATTTTTGGTCAAAGTAACAATTGTCCTGTTAGAATCGACAAAGATCTTCTCACATCAAACTCTGAGGATGAGAATATCTCAGACTCAGAATCTGAAACATGTTTAGAAGTATCTATGCCCAGTTCTTCAACATATGAATCATGTGATGAATTTTCAAGTTCAAATACCTCTGAACATGAACCCCTGTCCAATTTTGATGAGAGCCCAACTCAGGTCATAGAGACTAACATTATTGCTCATATTACAATGGGACAAGAAATGGTTAATACTCCTATTTGTAAGAATCTTGCATTGAAGATGCTCTATATAAATGATTCTTATTGTATTTGGGATCCACATAAATCCATTGAAAAAACAAAACCATTTTTTTAGTAGTGTCTCCATTTTGTCAATAAGAAAATGCCAACAAAATTATATAAATTCAATAATTTCAATAATTTTGCATCTTTTCTTTTATGGGGGCATCAATCCGAGAAGGTCCCAACACAAGTCATGCCAAAAATGATCCGATTTGGGTCCATAATTAGCATGTACCTCCAATTTTACAACGATTAAGGTGAAAATATCACGTTAGCTTATAGGTTACATGTTGGCCATCTTAACTAGCCGGGTTGAGTTAAGTCGTAAAGTTTTCACGTTCAATCGGAGAAGATAATATTAGACTCAAGTTTGACTCATGCTTGAATAATTTTTTCATAATAGTACTTGTTTGAGATCGATGTTTGTTTAATAGGTTTAAGTAAAACATTATACGTAAAATTTAAGTTGTATAAACTCGTGTATGGACTTAAACTCGGGATCGGTTCACCAGTTTATTGGTTCAAGATTAACAATTTTATATTTTGACTGTACTTTTTATAAACACACACACCACACACACACACACACACACACACACACACACACACACATATATATATATATATACGTTTGGCTCGAAAAAGTGTATACTCGAATGACTTGGTTCCACTTGAAAATTTTAATTAGCTTTTTAACAAGCCAAATCTGAAATTGGTATAGGAAGCTTTAAGCAAGCTATGTATTGTTTCCAAGGTTGACCCAAGCTCTAGTAGCATGTTAAACACTTGATCATTAACAACCCTAGGTGTCCAGCTGGAAGTTTTTAAGATTTACAATTTATATGAAATCTATAGAAGAATTACCTATTGGAATAATACTCTTCTTTATTTATTAACAAAGGGATCGAGTCAAACTGATATTGGGAAAACTCAAACTTGAGATTTACGAAGTTCCAGGGCATTCGAGTCAAACTAATATCGAATAAAATTTATTTGAATCATCAACACCTCTAGGTTGCATAATAAGTCAAACTTAAATAATAGAGAATTATATACTTCTATAAGTTGAAAAAACAAATATTGCATTAAAAATCGATAAGGGTCAACGAGGATGGTGTTTATGAGTGTTTTTTATAAAGTCGTCCAAAAGATCTTGAGTGTTATTGAGTAGGTTGATATAGTGAAACAACTTGGCAAAAGTATAGTTTTATGGGTGAATTTCATGTATGTTTTGACAAATATATATGTTTTTAATGGAAAAAATACTTTTGT
>CM058042.1:37614195-37727324 GCA_030169165.1 Centaurea solstitialis | reverse complement strand
AAATACTTTTGTGCATGTAGGAATGTTAGTGGATCAAGTACCAAGACACCAAAATATTTAAATGAAGAACCATGCCATGGACAGATTAAAATATAGCATCGTCTTGAATTTGTTTCGATTTCAATTGTAATTTCTTTTTGGTTTTCTTATCTGAAGCACGTTGTGATAAATTAGGCTCGCACTTATCCAATCGGCCAAAAACATTTGGATTTGACATGATAATGGTCACTAAATCGACAAGGTTATATTTTAATTTAGATGGGTTTTTTTAGAAATAAGAAACCTTGTTATTATTTGTGAAGTTATGAAAAGGCTAAAGAAGGATGAGATCTTAATAATGATTTCTCCTCATTAGATGGTCCAAAGTGGGGAATAAGTGGGAGGGTTTTGTCACTTTGTTGATAGTATCCACACCAATATTACTCCTTGGTATCAAACACTTAATCATCATTGTGTTTTTAGTGCACCAATTTTATAAGATTCACTGATTCACTACTAATTATATAAATTATTTATTTATTTATTATTTTGAAAAGTATTTTTTTATTAAGATTATGTTTGACAAACTGGTGGACAAGCTAACTAATAAACAAATAATATTTTAACAATCTATGAAATAAAATAATTATAGCATTAATTCCATATAACTTATATAAATATTTTCAAATTGCTCTATTTACTTATTAAATATATTTATTAATAACTAAAAAATAAATAATATATTTATAAGTAATTAATTATTATTATTATATAATGTATAGTAAAAATTAATTAATCATTTCTAATCATTTTTAATTAGTATAAGTTAATATTATTAATGTTTATTTATAGCTAATAATTAATATTAATCAAGTTTATAATTGAAAAAGTCATGAAACACTTCTCCTAAGTTATTTAGCTAACTGATAAACTGTCTTATGTCAGATGTTTAAATAAATAAAATTATTTTATGTCTATACAAATGTATACACAAAAAGTAAGATAGCTTATATTAGCTAGTTTATTTTGACTAAACAACGCCTAATAACTCATTTATCAAATAAATAATATTAAATATAACATACCTCATTAAATATTTTATTTTGGAGGCTATTTTAAAAAGATTCAAGTTGATGCTTGCGTTTCAAAAAGAGATCTTATTATAACGTGATATGTTTCATTTATGTTCACATAGTTTACCATATTCTATTACTTTTGCATAAAAAATGTAATATAATTATATCAATGTCATAGTCGTTTTATAAAATAAAGTGTTTTCATAAATGAGTTCCTAAAATCAAAATTTTAATTAATTGTATTTTACTTTTATGTAATTAGAAAATGAACACATTTGTGCTCATGGATCGATAGTGTCTTAGAATGGTTCATTGTCACAAAAACATCATTTGTAGAAATAATTATATTATTATTATTGCTTTAATCATTATAGAGAGACATACTACTAAATATTTTTCAACTGTGATATTATAGTTAATTCAGAAGTTATTTGAATCAACCTTGTATTTTATTTCCTCGACGTTAAAAAGTTGGCATATCAACTAAAGTTTGTTCATCCATATTTGTTTTTATAAATAAATAACTAGAATTAAATAGTATTTAATTCTATATTCTAAAGGGGAAATTTGTATTTGTATTCTTCTATCAAGCATGACTAAATAAAAATTAAGGGAGGGCTAATTGCATCCTTATCTATTGTTAAATGCATCCCTATTAAGTTTTTTCTCCTTCACATATCACTATCAAACATTGTTTTTTATATTTTCAATGCACGAACTGACCTGATTTTAATGTTAATAAGTGTGCAGTTACCACTATCCAAATTAATATATGAGTTTATCCGTTGGGACTAGGCTAGACCATCAATGCATTTGCAGACCATATTATTGTACCAAATTAGATAAGTTAGTGAATTTTATAATTTTTGTTTTTTAAACCTATTAATTTCTTTTCCAAATGGACCAAATCAACGAAGTAGATCTAACTTTTTTTGGACCGACACTTGACTTTTCTCGAGCCTGTCTCAGACTAGGCTATCCCTTTATCTTACCTAGATTGGTCGGGGAGTTCTGGGACCATGTTGATAACGCTTTTGATGATACTTTACTTTCTTCAAACGGTTTTAAACCATTCAGTGTACAACTCTAAGTATGGTTATCCTAAGAAGTAACTTAGTTACATACATCATCGAAATTTATATATTCAAATCTTGATGTAACTATGCGTGGAGTTACATATGCTACAATGAAAACTTTTGAATTTATATTTTTATCTTGAAATGTTTTATATTTGTGTAAGGTATATATGATCCATCTAATTAATATTTATGATAAGTGATCAACCTAATTTCAAATTTGAAAGTGTTTATAAGTATGTTTTAATTTTAGAATAAAAATTAAATGAAAGTGTAGTATCATTTAAATTTCGATTAGTCCTATTTATAAAATAATTAAATTTGTTTATAATAAATGAAAAGAATTTCTACATAATTGAAAATATATTTAAGTTAGTTTTTAGTTTCAAATAAATGAATCCTTTCTTTAGGAAAACCCTGATAATCTTTAGTTAAGTGATAATTAAAACTTGAAAGAAAAATAATTTGTGTCCTTTGTGTTTGCGATTTCTTTTATGCTAAAGAGTTTGATGTTCATATATGGTAACAAGAATGAATTACTTTATATTAATTTTCCTTCATAACTCAAATAGCAATTTGAAACTTGTTTCACGCTAATATAATATTAAAAAAAAATATCCATCACCGATATATCCATTAATTATTTGAAGGGTTTAAGCTTCGATACTAATTTTGTTCAATATTAACTATCTATTTTGTTAAATAATTAAACAATATTAAACAAACTGAATCAATCCTTATAACGAAATCAAAGACGGTTGCAAGGTTCGATCGATCTTATACCATTCCAAAGCTTTCTTGATTCGGTTTTGATTTTAATTATACTATTCCTGATTTTAATTAGCTTGGTTCAGTTAAGTTCAAAACTTCAACCCTTATAGAAGGATGATTTAATTAATAATTTTGTTTCCAAACAAAATTCAATCAAATTGCATTAAATTAAATATAGTAAATTATTGTTTTCCGCTTTGTGTGTCATTGTGTTTTCTTGCTTTTGATCAATTACATAAAAACCTTGCTATACATTTTTGCTTCGTTTGGTCCCTTCACTAACAATGTTGATGGTATTGTTTTTCGTTAATCAGAGTCATGTCTCCTCACATGGAGAATTTCGGTTATTTTCGGGGTAAAGTTATTCAAAACTAATCTCAGTTCTACTAAGAAACCACCAGCACCACCACTAAATCTTCACAAATTCAAACATTAAATGCATAACATTCAAGAAAAAAGGAAAACTATAGTCATGCAACATCCATAAACCTAAATAACTAAGAAAATGTATAACAAATTTGTATTATATTCATTCCAATAAACGTGACACGTCAATTAATATATAAAATAATTACTTTGAATATGTAGAAAACTTTATATCGGAACCATAAAATCAAATTAGACAGAGTAGTAGAAATCATAATTTTTGAAATTATTTTCATATGGTAGTTGCATGTTCTCATTTCCCTCGACATACACATACATAAGAAAATAGCGAAAAATGAGAGAGAGAGAGAGAGAGAGAGAGAGAGAGAGAGATGATCCGAGTAACATTTCTAATTTTGTTTGATCTACAATGGTCATGCGAATAGGTAGCAAAGCGAAATTTATCGTCGAAGAAGCGATTGGATCAAGACATGAGGCAATGATGGTGGCTCAACATCAAGAGATGAGTGAGCTACTATATTGTAGGTTTTAAAAAAGTGGCCACCGATATACATAACCATGATTTGGTTTTCCATCGTGATCAGAAGGTGGTGAAGCTACAAAGATCAAGACAGAGATAGATGTGGTCAAATAGAATATATTTTAGAGTTAAGATTGAGAAGACTAATATACCCCTGACGTACGAGGTGTATAATTAAGAGAGTTAATGAACAAAAGTTGATATCATAGGGTTCTTATAATAAATGAATTTTATGAACAAAAACCAGCAAAACCTAAAACCCACAAGGACCAAATTTGCAATTTACCCTAAAATATATCATGAGAGTGGAGCAATTTGCAAGAAATAAGAAAGAAACAAGTATGTAGTCTAAATAGCGAACAAGGATTTGTTGGTGTCCATCTACTTTTGATTGAAGTGCACAAAACTATTAGAAGTGTTTTCAAATGTTGTGCTTTAATTAGAGAAATTTGACTTCCTCTGTGTTCAAACTATAAGTTATCGATGAAGTCACTAGGTGTGCTCAAAGGTCTATTCTAAACCAAAATGGTTCGTGATGTAATATCCACAATCTCACGTTTTGTTGAGAGCTTAGAATCCCTTGTGTTGTAAACTAAAACACGTTAAATCAATGATGTTAGAAGCAGATACATTTGTTATATGGCTTATGAAATCCTGGTATAAACTATACACATGGTCATCCCTTTGGGCTATTGGTTGATGAATAGGACGACGGATCAAGACATTAGAGCACAAGGAGTATCTATTTAGACATGTTGATGTTAATGTTAATAAAAGAGAGTTAGAAAATGAAAGCCTAAACTACTAAGATACCTAGAAACTTTTTTATCAATAGGTTATAAATGTCTTTTGATAATTTCATTACTTTTCTTATTGATTTATTTTTACTTTTCAATAATTTTTCTCTTATTTTAATTTTATTATTTTTCTTATTGATTCATTTTTACTTTTCAATATTTTTTTTCATTTGTCTCTCTTCTCATGCATGGCAATATTTATTTAGCTAAAATAACATAAAAATAATTCATATTCAAAAGTTTATTAATCTTTTCGCTACACATCCTTTTGTAGGGAATTGGTAGGATCAAAGTCTACATGATACAAATTAGATTATTAGATAATTTCAACTCGAAACGATAAACGTATATTCTTATATTTTCAATGTTAGAGTCTCACATCGGCTAGACTCAGGGACGGAGCCAAGCTTTTTTATGAGAGTGGTCCTTTTGTTTAAACTATTTTTGCTTTAAGGGACCGTCTACCCTAACGGGTACCCGGTAAGCGCTTACCGTTGAGAATCTACACTAGAAATTAACTTATTAGGTATAATTTAATCAATCAAAATGGTGTTGAATGCAATAATTTATCCAGTAACGGCTTATTGTACTTGTCATCATCACTTATTGAGTAAAACTTTTGGTCCTTGTCAACCCATACAAAAGGAGGTTGTTTGCATTGAAATAGTTAATTGATCGAAATGAGTGACCAAGGAGTTGTTTACTAATCGCTTACCATGTAACCATTTATCTATATCATTTGTATGATTGATTAAGCATGCAAAGACCAAGAAATCTATCCGCTAAAAGACATGGCAAGACCAAGAGTCTTTTCCGATAATTATAGGAAACAACTCTTACCAGGTAAGCGTTTACCGGATTTAAGATTCTTATCACATGATAAAATAAATTAAATTGAATCATTTACAAATAAGTACTTATGCATAAGAATTTCGTATATAACACCCGATGTTAATGACAAGAAAATGGTTTTTCCATAAGAAATGAATGTAAGTAATTGTTATTTTTAATAAGCTAGAATATGAACTTCGTAATTATGCCAACTACAATTAATTGTTAGATGGAGTAATTTCTTCACTATTTCCAATAGCAAAATGTGCTTCAACATTTCAATAGCAGTTTATTTACCATATATGCAGTGAAAAAAAAATATTGAGGGTATTCCTTTGACCATCCAAGGCCAAGGGTGGCTCCGCCACTGGCTAGACTTGGACCAAATATTCACTATATATGTTGGAACCCCCTTCTCTCCTCAAGGGCTCTTTTGGAGATTAATCCTGGGATTCCACATATTCTCGCATGGTATCAGAGCCAAGGTCTACCACTTTAGGGACTGACACGCCGGCACTTTCCTGGCCCTCTCGTGGCCCTTCTTGGCCCTCCATCTAGCCTCGTTGGAGGGGGCGTGTTAGAGTCCCACATCGGCTAGACTTGGACCAAATCTTCACTATATATGTTGGAACCCCCCTTCTCTCCTCAAGGGCTCTTTTGAAGATTAATCCTGAGGTTTCACATATTCTCACATTCAAAAATCAAACCGTGCATGAAATATTTAGTTTACTACATAGTTTCAGCTATTCTCTTGTGTGACTTCCACCTCCATAAATATGATTTTCAAAGATTGTTATTAATTGTGTTCTATATTTTTTATTCGAGGTTAAGTCTAGTAAATCCAATTTTGTTTATCATCCATAGTGTGGTTTGTTACCTAAGGTTAAATAGACTTCATAACATACATTGTTTAAGGATGTGTAGATATTTGAAAATGTAATACAAATATAGTATTAATTAGTTTTCTTAAGTTTTAAAATAATCAAATATCTTGTATGGTTGTATATATTTAGTTTGATCACAACCATCATTATATACAAGTTTCTAAAGTTCACATACGTTATAGTACTATATGATTGTTAGATACATATTACGAAAAATACGTTATTATTCAATAAGAGTAGCAAATATTGGCCTTTAGTCTAGGATACTAACCATTAGGCCCGGTTTATTGTTAGATAAATATATATTGATCATATTCTAAAATCTAAGCAAGCAATATTGTAACGGTAATTCTTATATTGTTAGTGTTAGATTTATTAAAGAAGTTGAGGGACCATTTGTGAACATTTTATCTTTTGTAGGAATGAGGTATAAATACCTCATTGCCTTGTATTGTACTCTAAGTCTTTCACATTCAATGACATATGAGTTTTACATTTTGTAGGAATGAGTACCTCCTCCGACTGGCATGGCATCGTCATCTGATGTTGATCTCTCGCGTCTTCCAGTTGTTGTTACGGCCAATCAGCTTATTACCCGATCTTTGTTTCGAGCTAACAATGAACAGATGGCAACGGTTATTCAGCAGCAGACTGCTCGAATTTCTGCTTTGGAGAAGCAAGTAGCTCTGTTAGCTAAGGGTAAAGCTCCAATGTCTGATCCTCCTGCACAGCCTTCTCAGTCAGCGGCTGATTCACTTACTATTCCAGAGTTGAAGGGGTTGTTGTTCTCTAAACTCTTGGAGTCGGGTTCAGCTGAAGATAGTGACCTTGTGGGTATTCTACAACAACAGACTGCTTTACAACAACGAGCTATTCAAGAACAACGGTCTCAGGCTCACTTGGTTACTCATACGGAATTTCAGCAGTTTCAGGCCACTCTTGATGCATCTCTCACCAAGACATTCACCGAGATCAACCAGATGTTCACTGATGGCTTATCACAGCTATCTGATCGGATTCGGGGCATTGAAGAGACATGTCAAACTGCTGCTAGACGGCCCACTAGACGGCATGATGATCATGATGATCATGATCGTCATGAGGGGGAGAGGAAAAGAAGGAGACTTGAAAGTGAGCCGTCTAGGGTACCAACCACGTCAAATGTACGGATCGTTGACAGGTTTGAGGAAAGGCCTCCGAGAGAGAAACAACCTGCAAGACATAGAGATTCAATTGTTCTAGCGGGAGGTGAAGAGATGGAATCAGAACCAGTCTTACAGTCTACTCTAGATTTTCTGGGGTCGGTGCAAGAAGAGATGCCAGAAGAAAGAACTGAAGAAAGAGGAGTGAAGTTTTCAGGGGCGTCTAGTTCTACATCTGAAATAGATAGAGTTCTAGCGCTACTTGAGAATGTAGCTTCTGAAATTAGAGATTATCAAGTACCGAATGAGGAGGTTCAAGAGGCAAGGTGTGAAGAAGACATTCGTTTGAAAGATATGTTCGATGATGTAGAATTTGATTTTGAGAAAGAAAAGCCTGTGGATGATGTGGAAGGTCCGTTATTAGAAGAAGTGCTGCCTCAAGATGATTTGATGCCAGTTGATCCGAAGAAGGTGGAGTTATGGGAAAGAATGAAAGCTAGCTCAGGAAAATTCTTGAAGAGAACTGAATGGAACCGATTTACTAGAGCCATAGGGAAGTACTTGGAGGAAAGGTACAAAAGCCGGTTTTGTTATCATGAGCGGAAGCTGAGTTATGTGAGGTTGTATGGTATAGAGAATCTGAGAAAAGAGTTGATAACAGAGTATGTGCACATGAGAAAGGTGAAAAAGCAAAGAAGAGAAGCTTTGGTGTCAGATTACAAGTTTGTTGCCGTAAAGAGTTACAAGACCAACAGATTGAGTGCATATTGGTACCCAGTAATTACATTCACTAGAGATGATGGGAAGGAATATGTGATTACAGAAGCTGATTTTCAAGATGTAAGCTTTGATGTGATATTTGGGATTTTATATGATCTCAAAGGTAAAGCATTTAGAACAGAGGAGGAGGTAATTGCTCTAACGGCTATTGTTAGACATGTCAAGGCTTCAATATCATTGGCTCATTTGTATGATTTTCAACTGGGACTAGAGAATTGGTCATCAAAGTTATTCTGTCACAAACCACAAAGAAGTCTGGTTGGTGAAGAAAAGGACTTTGTTTTGTACACAGTGTTCTATGATGCAGATGAAACCAAGATCTCGTGTGTTTATCCAGATTCCCTTGGCAACAAGAAGAGGATGTACTCTCATGAAGTGATGCTATTTTGTGATGACACTTTAAAGATGGTGATGGATAGGTTGAATACAAGATTGCAAATGGATAGGCATAAAGTACATGATATCTCAGCTGCAAACAAGGTGTTGATCAAACATTTTGTAAAGGAGATAGAGAGACGATTGAAGCTGAGAAATGATATTAGGTTTGCAGAAGTCAAGTTCAAGTTGAGAAAGCCTTCCGTGAAGCAATCTTAGTCAAGTAGTTGTTTGTTTCTTTTGTATGTCCCTCCTTCTTTTATAAAAGGGGGAGATTGTTAGTGTTAGATTTATTAAAGAAGTTGATGGACCATTTGTGAACATTTTATCTTTTGTAGGAATGAGGTATAAATACCTCATTGCCTTGTATTGTACTCTAAGTCTTTCACATTCAATGACATATGAGTTTTACATTTTCTCTCTCTACTTTCTCTCTCTACTAGATCTCTACTAGATCTCTCATCTCTCATGCTAGATTGATTCATCTTGCACTTACATATACACATATGATACTTGAATGTACATGCACTAAAAACTACATCTGAAAATAATTCTTATACATATAATCATGAAATGAAAGTACTATATCTAATTAGCAACCATATATAAGAACTCTCTTTATAAAAACTAGAATTTTTTTTAGGTTTATTGTACCATTCAAACACTTCTTTTTTTTGTCTATAATTAACTATTTAATATCCAAAAGAATTTATATATTTAAATAATATTGAAAATAACCGATAGTCAAAAAACAATAATTCCGGTCTATTTGCACACAAAAACAATAATTCCAATCTTTTTTCTTGTGAAGTTATGATTAAAGTGCAAGCAATATATTGGCCAATGATATAAAACTCCAACGTGGTCACAATACCCCACCTTAATTACTATAATCATATGCATGAATAGAGAGGTTGAAAGGGGAAAATCTCTATTTTATGAAAACGTGAGAACAATCTTATCATATGTGATAGCATACATAAAGAATTTTGTTGGTGTGCAAACAACATATTATGCGACTTAGGTCATGTCAAAGTTGAGAACGTTCCTAATTTGGTATTACATGTGATGATTTATGGTATCAAATCAAGAATACATTTTTCACATTTGATAAAGCCTAGTAATATAAGGGCGACTTGGCCCGCAACTTAGGTCATACAAAAGGTCATTCACGTTTCTGACTTAGTACGTATTTCATGTGTATCATGTCATCGAATTTATAGTATCACACTTGATTTGACTATATTAAGAGGTGCTCTTACGTTCTCGTAAAATGAAGAGGTTCTCATTTGAACTCTCTCTCTCTCTCTCTCTCTCTCTCTCTCTCTCTCTCTCTCTCTCTCTCTCATTGATTTAGTATTTCTTGTGTGTGTGTGGATGCACGCACGTAAAAATATAATTATAGGTGAATAATAGGGACTGGTATTTTGATCAGGCTTAACAAATCGAACCATAAGGAATAAAGATCGCTTAACAAATTAATCTTGATCAAGTCAAATTATTTAGTAGCAGATCTTCTTTTATTGTATCAGATAAAGAAAGGACTTATTTAAGAATAATAGAAACATCGGTTTGGTTTAAGTTGTTTTCTTTGTAAATATGTTAATTTTTTCCCATTCACAAATGAATCAAACAAGATCTTTTTGGGGCTAGACAAGGTTAGACCTTAGTTTGAGTTTTTTCTTTACTTTACAAGATTTCGACAGACGATATTTCTTAGATCGCATTGACTACACTTTAGTTAATCTGTCGGAAATTTTCTCAGGCCAGTACATATCAATATGTATGCAGCTCTAGTGAATATGTAGGTACATCTTATATATTAAAGGATCATTTGTCAAGCACTTTATTAAATGGTTTGAACGTTTTAGCAAACCAATTTTTTTATATTGTAGAAACAATGTTTTCAAAGGCTCCCCATGGTAGAGATCTTGACAACTCATACCTCAATTCTCGTGTATGACACCATATTTACCATATGGTTCAATGTGCATTCTTTTTAAAATCTTATTCTTTAATAAATAATATAATATAATTAAAATTGTTTAGTATCATCGACTCATTAAGCATACAAGTATTGGTAGAATACAAATGTTTTTGTATGTATATATATGGTCATTTCTTGGGGTCTGCGTAGTGATACCGTGCAGATCCACACACCGCCAAGGGCATCCTAATTATTTTGTTATTTTTTATTTGTAATAAAGTTACTATATAAATTAATTGATACAGTGATTTAACCAAAGCAACTTGCATCGCATTAGTAAGGTGTTTAATGGCTACTCTACAATTTTCCCCGATTCAAACACCCTTATAGCTTTTGGTTTGCAGATTCTACACGAATCTGATGAAACTGGAATGTTAAGTTCTATTGACCAAATTTAATTCCTTCGTTTGGTTCATTTTTTTTTTCACCGAAGGAAACTCTAGATTCCACAAATGAAAGAATTTCACATTTATTATGAACTAGTATGCGTCTTAAATTTCACTCTTGTTCCAATATAAGCTAATAACAAATTGTTTTATTAAAGTATTTAACAAAAATTTTAAAAATATTTAATAATTATTTATTAAATTATTTAATAACTATTTTATTAATTATTTAATAATTATTTAATGAAAATATTTCTTAATTATTTTATTAAAATATCTCCGGTTAAAAAAACTAAAGTATTTAATAACTATTTTATTAAAGCGTTTTGTATTAAAAAAATTAAATTTTTTGGTCATTTACCAACATTTCAATTAAATTTATATTTTGTAAACCAAAGACACATATTCCAATTCCTTTTACATATTGCATTCAATTATGTCATCCAAATAGGCGGTCAAGCTGACAACTTTCCATTCAAATTACTTTAAATTTAAATTCTTTAACAAATTCCATTTCATCAAAAAAAAACTATTATGTGAATCTGTAACAACCAATTCCATTTTTTTAACAAACATTTAATGGAAATGAGTAACCAGACATAGCAGAAGGTTTAAATGAAATAAAAATAACAATTTTCCAAAAAACGGGTCCAAAGTAACAATTTTTAAAATAAACAACTCTCAGTATAAACAAATGTTGTAACCAAAAAATTTCCATAAAAGTAGTTTATGTTCATTTCCAAAATTCTTCCTAGGCATCTGAACTAAATGATCCGAGTCGACAAGCTGGCGCATTTCCCTTGTCCTTAGAAGACGTACCTGGCACTAAACCACACGTGTTAAGCATTAAAGCTTAGTGAGCACAAACCTAGGCTCTATGCATGTACATAAACAATCATAAGCATAATAACTATTAACTGAACACGTATCGTAACCATTACTCGAGGTGTAAACACCAAGAGTATCATGAATGAAACTGGTACCAGGCCTTAATCCCAACTTTCCTGGGGGTGAGACACCTTCATAGGTACTATCATAAATTACATGTCAGAATCACAACCACATATACTACATGATCATGAACATTGCAAATCGTGAAAGGTTAATGTACTCACCTTATAGTGGAGTCTGATATCACACACTTGATATAAAAGCACACGTAGAAGCTCAAACACCTATAATACATATACATTGATCCATATATCAAATTCGGCCCAAAATGAAATCAAAGGTGCAACCCCAACCCCTAAGCTAAAATGTCCTACCAACGCTAGTCCAATTACTCTCAAACTTCACGGAACATCATGTACTGATATCCTCTAGGGGTTTATAAACCCGAAAACCCCAACTGAGCCCCAACGGGAGAAGTCCAAAACTCGCAACAGACAGAACTTCGCATTCGCGAAGTCTCAGGTTTCGCGACGCGAAACTTTGCAACACAACCTTGCGACGCGAGGTCCTACATTTCTCGGCACAAAGCACCACCAGAACCCCAAATTCAATTTTCGACGGGATTTCGTTCCAAGGTTGCGATTTCTACCTCTTTCACCAATTTCTAACATGAAAACTCAAATTGATGCTTAGCAAAGCATTCCCAACGTCTACCCAAGATCTAGCATCCATATAACATCATTAACCACTCGATTGGTGACCCAAAGATCTCCAATTTCACCTCTTTCATCCCAAAACCCTAACCCTTGAAATTTGAGACTAGAAATTAGATAAAACAAAAACATAACGAGTGATTACCTTAACGAAATTGCGCCAACAACGATTGTTACTTGCTAATCCGATTGCACAAATCCTCTCTTCCAATTGATCACTAAAAATCCCACCAAGTCTCATCCTTTTCTCTCTGAAATCGATTCTACAAACTGAAGGGAAGAGTTTTGGGCTTTCAAACCTCTTATTCACTTAACACGCATGACCTCCAACTTTCTACAATGACACCTAAGTCCCGAACCTGAAAGTGACATAAAAAACACTAACTTGACTAAATTTTGACAATCAACGTTAAATAATTAACTTTGGGAAAACAGGGCGTTACAACTCTCCCCACTTATCAAGATTTTGTCCCCGAAATCACTTAGTCGTGGAAGAGCTCAGGATAGTTGGCTTGCATCTCAGCTTCCGGTTCCCACGTCCATTCTGACCCCTTACGGTGTTCCCACTGAACTCAGCAGACCAATCTCCTTGTTTTGTAAAGTTTTGGTCTTTCGTTCAAAGATAGCGATTGGTCTCTCGATGTAGTTCAACCGCTCATCGACCTGAATGTCATCTTTTGGCACAAGAGTTGACTCATCGGCTAGGCATTAACTTAGTTAGGAAACATGAAACGCGTCATGAATCTGATTTAGCTCTGGAGGTAATTCAAGCCTATAAGCCACCTTCCTAACTCTTGCGACCACCCTGAATGGTCCGATAAATCTCGGGCCTAACTTGCCCCTCTTCCGGAACCGTATCACCCCTTTCCAAGGTGACACCTTCAGCAGTACACTATCTCCCACTTGGAACTCTAAGTTTGACCTTCTCTTGTCTGCATAACTCTTTTGACGACTTTGGGCGGTTCTCAGCCGCTCACAAATCATCTCTATGTTTTCTGTCATCTTCTGAACGTTCTCTGTGCTACCAAGTTCATGTTGTCCTACCTATCCCCAACAGATAGGGGTTCTACACCTCCTCTCGTACAACATCTCGTACGGAGGTATACCGATACTGGCGTGAAAACTATTATTGTACGAGAATTCCACCAACGGTAAATAGGTGTCCCAGCTACCACCAAAATCCAACACGCAGGCGCGCAACATGTCCTCGAGAGTCTGAATGGTCCTCTCGCTTTGACCGTCTATCTGCGGATGGAACGCCATACTGAACTGCAGTTTTGTACCTAGGTCCTCATGAAACTTACTCCAAAACCATGATGTAAACCGAACATCCCGATCAAAAATGATGGTGACCGAAACGCCGTGTCTACTCACGATCTCCTTGACATAGATATCTACTAGGACCTCGGACGAAGAACTCTCTCGAATTGGCATGAAATGGGCTTTCTTCATCAATATGTCGACGATTACCCAGATGGCATCAAAACCCCGAGAAGTACGAGGTAACTTCGTGATCAGGTCCATCGTGATGTGTTCCCACTTCCATACCAAAATATCTAACGGCTGCAACTTCCCATGCGGCCTCTGATGCTCGGCCTTAACCCTCAAACAGGTCAGAAACTTCTCTACGTAGCGAGCCACATCCCGCTTCATCCCGGGACACCAATAATTAGCCTTTAAGTCCCTATACATCTTAGTAGTACCCGGATGTATCAAGAACTTACACTTGTGTGCCTCATCTAACAAAGTCTATCTAGCCTCACACGATGTCGGTACCCACACCCATCCGAAACGAGTCAACAACCCTCTACTGTCCGGCACCAGATGAGGTAACTGGCCCTTGATCCGTTCACGTTTCTGGTTCTCTCCCTTAATCGCGTCGGCCTAAGATTGCCTAATCAAGTCAAAGAGGGAAGTCGTCACTGTCAGCCTCATCAAAGGCACTCGCAGAAGTACATGGCGAGTCTTCCTACTTAACGCGTCCGCTACCACGTTCGCCTTTCCTGGGTGATAAAGGATTTCATAGTCATAATCCTTCACCACATCCAACCACCTCCGCTGGCGCATGTTCAAGTTTGGCTGATCCAAGAAATATTGGAGACTCTTATGATCCGTGTAAATCGTGCACCTCGCTCCGTAAAGGTAGTGCCTCCAAATCTTCAGTGCAAATACAACCACCGCCAACTCCAAATCCTGGGTCGGGTAATTCACTTCATGCGTCTTTAATTGACGGGATGCATAAGAGATCACCTTCCCACATTGCATAAGAACACAGCCTAGCCCGTGATACGAAGCATCATAGTAAACTGTCAAGTCGTCAACTCCCTCGGGAAGTGTCAACACCGGCGCCTCATAAAGTTTCTGTCGTAACGTTTCGAAAGCTGACTGTTGTTCCTCCTCCCAAGTAAAACCCCCATTCTTCCTGGTGAGCTTGGTCAACGGTATCGCTATTTTGGAGAAGTCTTGAATGAATCGGCGGTAGTACCCGGCTAATCCAAGAAAGCTCCTTATCTCGGTTGGTGACTTGGGGGTTTCCCACTTCATTACTGCCTCGACCTTCGCTAGGTCGTCCTTGATCCCTTCCCGGTTTACAAGATGTCCTAAAAACTAAACCTCTTGTAACCAGAAGTCGCACTTAGAGAACTTTGCATAAAGTTGCTCCCTTCGCAAGGTCTCTAATACCTCCCGCAAGTGCTCAACATGATCCTATTTAGACTTTGAATAGATCAGAATATCGTCAATGAACACGATAACTGATCTATCCAACATAGGCCTACATACGCGATTCATAAGGTCCATGAATGCCGCAGGTGCGTTTGTCAACCAGAAAGGCATGACTACGAATTCAAAGTGTCACTACAACAAATTAGACTTTTAGTGACTGACACTTTTAGGGACTGAAATATATAACCGTAGGCAAATGTATTTTTTGGACTTTTGCCTATTGAAAATTAAAATTAGTAAAATCTTAAAAAAAAGGTAAGAAATAAAATAACCCCTTGCACTGTAGCCCCTTATACTATAGCCCCTTACACTGTAGAACTCTAGACCTAATTCCCACTCGCAGCCACACACCCTTTTCCAGTAACCATCGCCGGCAGCCTCACGTCGCCGGCAGCCTCACGTCGCCGGCAGCCACCGCCACCGACGTCTCCTGTTCCAGCGTAACCTGCATTGAGATTTTATCTCTTCTTCGAATTTCTCAAGGTTTACTTGATTTATAGCTTTTATGTTTCAATTTGTTCGATTTAGATTTACATATCTGTTCATTGAGATTGATTTAGGGTTTTAATTTTGGATTTGATCGATTGCTCATATTTTACTGATCTGTTACATCTATGGCATCCATATGATTTTTCACAATAATTCTTGTTTACAAACCTTTGATTTCGTATGTTAGATCTATTATACAAATTATGCATTCCATGAGCTATTAACAAAAAAGTAGGTAAGCAATTTTCATATTCAAGTTCAATATGGTTTAAAATCATGAAAGGCATAAGGCTTTGAACAAGTAGATTCAAATTTCAAACTAATTTCACTCAATTTCCAATTTCATTCCTAATTGTTTTTGTGTAATTGTAGCAACAATTGTGTAATTACAGTTTACACAAGTGTAAAAGTACTTTGTTGCATCTTTTTTTTGCCATCCTAATTGTTTTTGTGGCTATTTTTGTCACAATTTTGCAGTATAATCAATATTTGGCTTATGAAATTGGGAATTTTATCACATCTTTGGCTATGGGTTCATTTGTTCTTTTATTTATGCTCATCTATTTCAAGATATGTTGACAACTACATCTTTGTTATGACATAAACATTACCACTAGTATCTTTAATCTTTAATCATACTAGCTTATTACATTTGAATAAAAAGTCCACCATGATCATATGAATTTGGCTTTCGTTGTTGGCTTTTGAAACCTGGTGTATTCTAACCATGATAATAAAAGATTCAACTGTTTGGTTATTAGTATTTGTATTTAACTGTTTGGTTATTTAGCTTTGTTTTTTATTGTTTAAACTGGTTTTTAGAGACTGTTTATAATACTAATGGACTGTTTATTCTATTGCAGCTTAGAATCGATTTCGTTCTCCATTGCTGCTCAAAATCAATTTCTTCAGGTAACCGATTTCTTTCTCAAAATCTTTCTCAAATCAATTTCTTCATGCTAAACATCGATTTCTTCAAGCTAAAAATCGATTTCTTTCTCAAATCGATTAATGAAATTTTGATATATACTTCTGATTTGATTTTTGTTTCTATATATGCTTTTGATTTGATGTAGTCTCAATTTCTTTCTACTGTGCATCTGTTATTTGGTTGTTTATTGCTTCCTTCTTTGTTTTCCTTCAAAAATTGTATATCTATGCTTCCTTCTTTACTGTTTATAAAGTTGTTGTTTTATATATCAAAATAACTTTGTTTTCATTTTCTTGATGGCCAAACAGCCCCTGAGTTGAAATAAGTTATCAATGTTAATCTCATAAGTAGCCTTTAGATATATGGATAAGAAGATGTTGATGTGCTTCTTTAGTAAAAAACAATAAAATGTTTGCTGGGTAAAAAAAGCCCCTGATTGTTTAAACTGGTTTTAGAGATTGTTCATAATAATAATTGACTGCAACCATGCATATTGGAATTGATTGTGTTTTATTCTTGCTACTGAGGGTTCCCTCAAATTTAGTTTAATTGCTGCTTTTGATACTACATTTTGCTGCTCTCAGCAGTTGTTGCTGTTTATCAAAATGAGCATAAAAGTTATTGCCTTATGAATCAAGTTCTATTTTCAGAAAGGAATAAAATAGCACAAGTCTACTCTCACTCTTTTTGGAAAGATTTATAGTTGTTTGGTAGTGACTTTAGTTCACTAAAAGTTGTTTGGCAGTGACTTATAGCTATTTGATGATAGTTTTTTAATGATCTTACTTTTCTTATTTTCTTAGGGCTTGTTTGGGATTGCTTATTTAAAATAACTTATGTTTATCTGCTTATTTGCTTATAGCTGGTTGGAAAAGTCAAAACCATTTAACTTCTTTAAAAACTCCTTATTTGCTGGTTGGTGCCATCATTAGCAGTTTATCCAAACAATCAAAATTGCTTATTTGTTGTTTCAACCCGCAATAAGCAAATAAGCAGTTTTAATAAGCAATCCCAAACACCCCCTTAATGTATTTTTCAAGGATATAATTTTTTGTTAATTTGATCTTGCTTTTCTTATTTTTTTAATGCATTTCTTAATGATCTAATTTTTTTATTTGATCTTACTTTTCTTATTTTTTCTTGATTTATAGCTATCATAATGTAAAAATCACGGATGTAAGTTGCACCAAGAACTAGTCTAGAATATGCATATGGGGTAAATTCTTTTTTGGATTTTGCTTTTGCAAAATCAGGTCAAGATGCAAGAATACATTGTCCATGCATAATATGTCCCAATAGATATAAGCATCCTAGAACAACGGTGTATGATCATCTCATATGTGATGGTTTTCAAAAAGGATACTCACAGTGGAAGTATCATGGGGAAAATAGCGAGGCATCATCTTCGAGTATGATGCCAAACGAGGAAGAAAGAAATTATCAACATGATATGACGGGGTTACTACATGACCTTTTCCCCACATTCCCAATAGAAGGAAGTAGTCAAGGTATCGGTGAAAGTGAAGTTGAAGCTGATTTGAACACTGATTCAACAATGGAAAATGAGAAAAACAAGTTCAATGATTTGCTAAAAGAATATGAACAGAAAGTGTATCCAAATTCTAAGTACAATAAATTGACTTGTTTGGTGCATTTGTACCATATAAAATGCCTTAATGGTTGGAGCAACAAATCATTTTCCATGTTGTTGGAGTTTCTCAAGGATTTGTTACCCGATGGAAATTTTTTTCCTAATAAAGCCAATGCAGTGAAAAAAATCATGGCAAAATTAGGATTAGGGTATGAAAAAATTCATGCGTGCCCTAATGGTTGCATGTTGTTATGGAAGAATAACGAAAAAGAATAATTGTGTTTTAATTGTGGGGCTTCTAGATGGAAACCAGTACAAAAGAACTTGGAAGATGAGGTGTGTTTACCAAAGAAGAAGGCAATGAACATTTTGCGTTGGTTTCCCTTCAAACCCAGACTTCAAAGACTTTTCATGTCTTCGAAGACAGCTGACCTTATGAAATGGCATTATTCATTAGCGTGGAAATACTTCGATGAGAAATATCCATAATTTTCAAGCGATCCTCGAAATGTCCGTTTGGCTTTAGCAAGTGATGGTTTCAATCCATTCAGGACAATGAGTGTATCTTATAGTATTTGGCCTGTTTTCGTCATTCCATATAACCTACCTCCACGGTATGTTATGAAACAACCAAACCTCATTCTTTCTTTAACTATTCCCGGTCCAAAAGGTCACGGGAATAAAATAGATGTGTACATGCAACCTTTAATAGAGGAATTACAAGAGTTATGGGATGTCGGTGTCGTAACTTTTGATGCCTCTATGAATGAGAACTTTCAAATGAAGGCTGCAGTTCTTTCTACTATATCTGACTTTCCCGGTTATGCCAACTTGCCTGGGTGGAGCAACAAGGGAGAATATGCATGTCCTTTATGCGCTTTTGATAAAACTTCAAAATGGTTGGATCATGGAAGAAAATGGTGTTACATGGGTCACCGAAGATGGCTTCAAGTAGATCATTGCTGGCGTAAAGATACTCGATCTTTTGATGGACGTGAAGAATTAAGAAATGGTCCTATCCCTCCATCTGGAGATCTTGTTCTAGATCAATTAAAGGATGTTGATTTTCTTGTTGACAACCTTGAAAAGAGTCCTTGGAAAAAGAAAAGCATTTTCTTTAGGTTACCTTATTGGAAAACTTTGTTGTTGTGTCACAATCTGGATGTGATGCATATTGAAAAAAATATATGTGACAACATTGTTGGAACATTGCTCGGACAAGTGGGAAGTCAAAAGATAATTTGAAAGCTCGTTTAGACTTGCAAAAGATAGGTATACGAGAAGAGCTTCACCCAAAAATCCATCCGCAAAGCAATAACACATATTTGTCAAAAGCTTGCTATGAAATGACTCAGGCTGAGAAAGATATGTTCTTGCAAACCCTTAAGTCTATCAGGCCTCCGGATGAATATTCGTCTAATATTTCCCGTTGTGTGGAAGTAAAGGAAAGGAAGCTTATGGGAATGAAAAGTTATGATTGCCACATGTTGATGCAGGAATATTTGCTAATCGCCTTACAAGGGACTTTGCCCAATCATGTTAGCGCAACTATAATTGAGTTATGTGACTATTTTACGCGTATTTGTCTAAAAGACTTAACTGAAGCCGATCTTCAGTTTCTTGAGTCACGAGTTGTTGTAACATTGTGTAAAATGGAACAAGTTTTACCTCCTTCATTTTTTACTATAATGGTTCATTTGGTTATCCATCTAGTCAGGGAGGTACATCTCGGAGGTCCTATTACTTTTCGATGGATGTACCCTATTGAAAGGTAAACTTGTTCTATTCGTATTTATTCCTACCTTCTATTTTCAAAGAATTATAAATGTTTATATTTATAAGCTTAATTCCAGGGACCTTCTAACTGTCAAGTCATATGTAAACAACCGAGCGTATCCTGAAGGTTCAATAGCCGAAGGGTACTTGGCTCGAGAAAACTTAACTTTTTGCTCTCGATACCTTTGTGGGGTTGAAACCTTATTTTCAAGACCGATAAGGAATGATGATGATGACAATCAAAATGAAGTTGAAGAATCCAACTTCCTTCGTCCTGGACGACCGTTAGGACAACATGCCAATTCTCAGTTATCATCTCGCAAAAGGAAGAGGTTCCCTAAGTGTGAGATTGATGACAAATCGCTTAAGCAAGCACACCGTTATGTTTTATTTAATGTCAACTCGATTACGCCTTTTCGAGAGTGAGTTATTTTCTGATCATTTATTTATTGTTATCCTGAAAATACTATATGTTAAAAAAATTAATTTAAGGAAACATAAAAATCTTGTCAAAGGACAAAATCGTTCACGTCGTCGACTACCCGAGCATGAACTTGAAAAGATGCATTGCGAAAACTTTAGTGAATGGTTTCAGAAGCGGGTTGCACGCTTAGAAGAAAAAATGGATCCTAGAGTTATGGAAGAAATTAAGTGGCTTACTCGTGGTCAAAATAATTTCGTGAAACGATATCCAGGTTACTTTGTCAAAGGTTATCATTTCCACACAAAAGAGCATGAAAGATTCTTGAGAACCCAAAATAGTGGAGTTGTGTCAATGTGGTGGATGCTACACAAGGAGTGGTGAATTATTCCGGCAAAATTAATTCAATGAATTAAATTATTCCGGCAAAATAATGTGGTTTTATTCAAGTGTGATTGGGTTGATACTAATAGAGGTTACAAAAGAGATGAATTTGGTGTTGCACTTGTAAACTTCTCACATGTAGTACATACCGATGCTAATACACTTGATGACCCTTTTGTTTTGGCATCAAAAGTTGACAAGGTCTTCTATGCTCACGATCCAAAGTTAGAAGACTGGTTCGTTGTAAGGATGCGTTTAACATGCTTTGTGATAGTGATCAAAATTCTCTAAATTCAATTCCTTGCACATTTGATGTACGAAACCTACATAGGGTTGGGTTTGATGTTGATGAAATGGATGTTACACCGGTTCTGGAATCTCGTGAGGTAGAAGAAGATGAAGATGAAAATGATATGGTGTACATCACTTTATATCATTAGAGTTATATTTGTTTTATCAAAATAGTTTGGTAAGTCACCTTTCTTATCATCATATTTGTTTTTATTGCTAACATTATAAATTTTTCTTCACTTCTTTATATAGGATGCGTAAAAGGTTGAATATAATATCCAATTGTGAAGAGCAACAACCCACTCAAGAGGAGCATCAAGTAGGTCAACAAACAATAAGTGGTCATTTCTCTGAAGAAGGTACGTTTATAATCACCAAAATTAATATTAAAATCACTCTTTACTTAATTGTAAACTTCAAGTTCTAATTATAAAATTCTTGTTGTTTTTAAATTTTGTATCTTTATATGTATAGAGACCCAGTCAACACCTATTGCATGTCTACCAAAAAAGGTTCGAGGCCTCACTAGAAACAAGCCGTATGGGATTTGGAAAACAATATGCGTATTGTGGTTACATTTGATTCAACTGGACAACCTGTTAGAGATGAAGGAAATGAGCTCACTAAATTTCTTGGAACACTGGTGAGGATGTCTCAACATGTTAGCATTGGTGTTGAAGATTGGAGGAAGATTTCACATTCTAAAAAAGAAGATTTATGGAACATTGTGAAGGTAAAAAGAGTTCCCTTTAGTTGATTTTTAGTTTGTATTTCTGAAGTGGTAAGTTTGCTTTTTACTTACTATGTGAAATTCTCTATGTTCTTTAATTAATTCGATTTATGCGAATCTGCCACGCTGAATTTCTGACATATCAGGTCAATCACCATTTCTGTAATCATTTCTTTTATGTGTGAATTTGTTTAGACATTGTGTTTTATATGGCTTGATCTCTTATGATATGTGTCTACTGATAATCGAATGTTGCATCTATTACTTGAATATTGATTATTATGATATTGTGATAGAACGTTATTGATAATATGTTATATTTCTACAATGCAAATCATAACCTATGTGCTATTAGTTGATATGCCATTGATCTCATACTTCCTTTCAGTATGTCTGTCTATAAGACATGTTTTTAAGTGATTGATAGCACCGACTATGTTTATGTTTTTGAGTTTTGTTCTCCCATTCTGACAAGATCTGTTTATGAACTTCAAACTTAGATACCTGATTCTGAAAATCAGATGAGATGTAATGCTAATAAATGGGTTTATTTTGTATGTTTAAATCATATATTCATCTGACTTTGTTGCTGACTTTGTTGCTAGTGCTTTTGTTATCAATTTAGGGGTGTTTCAGATTTTGCTTATTAAACCGGTTTGTTAATATGCTTATTAGGTTTTAATACAACAGTTGTTTGGGATTGCTTGAATAAACTGCTATATTAAAAAGTAAGACTTACAATGTTTTTATTGTTATTATGTTGTCTTCTTTTGTAGCAAAAGTTTTCTTTTATCCCGGTTGAATCTCGAGACATCAAAAAATGGGTTCTTTCAGATATGGGATTGAAGTGGAAATCTTGGAAATATGAGTTGAAAACGAAGTCATTTGATCCAAGTTTAACTGTAGACGAGATTGTGGCTACTGTAACTGATTCTCAGGTTGATAAACTACAATTCAAGAAACTTGTTACTAGTTGGTTTTCCGAAGAAAGTCAGGTAGTTTATGTCAATAATATTTAAACTGATTTTAGGGTAATATGATTGGTTAACAAATAAAATGTCAATAATATTTAAATGGACATGCTATAAGTCAAAAGAACAAAAGGATCCGCTCCAAGTTCAAAGAACCTCACGTGACCGGGACAAAATCTTTTGCTAGGCTTATCGATGAAGAGGTGACATTATACTAAAGAATTTTAATTTCATTTCATACTTGCTACATATATTACAAGTGTTTTTTGTGCTGCAGACCAAAAGGAATGGTGTTCGACCATCACGAGCAACAACATATCGTCAAAGTCGTACACGTAAAGATGGAAGCATTGTGAATGCCTTTGTTGTTGAAGTTGTGGTATATTTAATTCTAAATATTTGTTTTATCATGTCATTATAGTATTTCTATGATGTGGTTTTATAACTTGTAAATGACTTTGAGGATAAACTTCAATGCATCTCGGATACATCTAGTGGTAGTAGTACACAAATGGGAGTTATCAATTGGAAAAATGATGAGTTAGCCAAAGTCAAAGGACGTGAAAAAGGGGGCCGAGTACGGTGTTTGGGAAAGGTTGTAATTGCGAAAGGCGAAGGATCTTGTTCTACACAAGATCAAGTACCAATATTAAAGGCTCACATCAATGAACTTGAAGATGAAAGAAATGAAAGAAAGACGAGCGGCTGAAATGAAAGAAATGGAGAAAAGACAAGCGGCTGAATTGAAAGAAATGGAGAAAAGATAGGCGGCTAAAATGATAGAAATGAAGTCAAAGCAAGATGCCATGTTTCACTTAATGTCTATCATGAAAGAGCAATTACTTAATATAGATTTGTCTAACATCTTCAATGAAGTAAACATGGAGGTAGGCCTGTGCATCGGTCGGGTTTGGGTTATTTCGGGTTGAAAAGTTCGGATATCCGAACTTTTTGGGTTGGAAAAACTAAAACCGAACTCGATCCTTAGAATTTCGGGTTTGATCGGGTTCAGGTGAAATCGGGTTCGGGTGAAGTTCGGGTTGGGCCCGAAAACCCGAATCTGGGATGAAGTTTCAGAATATGGCCCAATGCACTCTTGAGAAACATAAAAAATCAACAATAAACAAAAAATTTAATACTAATTGTGGAATGTAGAGTGTTGACTGAGTATATATCAAAACTATATTTGGATCAGAAATGTCATATTTTTGAACATTTTTAAATCTACTCTCTCTGTTTTTCTTTTTTTAGTTTAAAAAATGATTGAAATATGGATGTAAAGTAAATTAGTTCTGAATTTGTCAAATACATATTCATATTCATATATAGTTCTGAAATATGGATGTAAAGTAAATTACTTATTAGTTAAGTAGTAGTTATTAAATATTAATTATATTATATATAAAATAATTTTAAAACTTTTTTTTAATTTCGGGTTTCGGGTCGGTTCGGGGTTGGATAAGTGAACCCAAACCGAACCGCAATATACTTTCGGTTTCTCGGGTTCGGGTGAAATCGGGTTCGGGTGTCACGGTTCGGGCCATTTTGCTTTAGTTCGGGTTCGGGTTCGGTCGGGTTGTGCTCAACCCTACATGGAGGTAATATTATTAATGATTTTTAATTCAATACTTCAAGATAAGATTTTTTAGATTGCAAGATAACATACTCTAATTATTGCAGGTTGCTAACGATTCATGTAGTGCATTTGAACATCGTTCTAATGAAAACCCCACCTCATCTCGTGCAAGTCAAATTCACATCGGTACTTGTGCATTTAATGGTTATTTTAGAGCAAAAAACATTTGTTGTTGCAACTAATATAGTTACTAATATGTGCTTTGGTTATTGTTATTATAGGTTCAAGAAACAAGGGTAAACACTAATAGCCGTTGAAGTGAGTTTTTGCAAAAGGTATGCTAAATTGGTTGACTTCAATTTATTATTTGCACTAGTGTTAATATACTAGTTATGGTCATCTATTGGGCTTCAATTGGTTTGTGTTATGCACTTATGTGTTGCCTAGAGCCTTGACATGATAGTGCCATTTAGTATAGGATTGTAGGTCGTCAAGTGACAAAAATCTGTAATAACATACTTAGTTTTGCAACTCTTGTAGGTTTTTGTTTGATCACTGCTTAGTGCTTAGCTTAAATGGCCAGTCCATTTCCAAAGTGGAAAATATCATGCAACTTGTGGATTTGAATGTTGTTTGTTCATTACAAGACTTATTTTGAAATAATTTGACGGTCCTTATTTTTTTGGCTTGAAAACGGAACATTCTTTGTGACCAATCATACCAGCGATAACTTATTACATTCAGAAAAGTGTTTATGTTGCATTTTGATAAATTTCTGAACGAAAAAGTCTATCGATCATCCATAGTGTTAACCTAAGTCTGATTTAGTCGTCGGAAAACAATGAGCATTTTCTTCGGATTGTAGTCGATCCGTGTAATGAGATCTGATGATTTCAAATTTTCTATATCCAATTGAATCAAATGATACACCCGTTTGGATTGAAAATTGATGCTACTAGTAAAATGGATAGAGTGTTACATCAATTGATGTGATCTAATGATTGTTTTCTGTTTAAAAATCTCTTTGCTTTATGTTAATTAAGCTCCTTTTTTCTAGAGTTGATTGTATGTTAAGATTTCAGCTCCATCTCTGGTTTTAATCCCCTGTTTTCTTACGATGCTCTAAGATCTCTAAGAAATAATTGATCAAATAGACTAAAGCTGTGTTTGGCAATAATAAGCCAGCTGATAAGCTAGCTTATTGAAACGCTAGTTGAAGTAGCGTTTTATAAGCTATTTCCAATTATACCCTTATTAATATTAATTATTATATCCCAAGATACCCTTTTTGGTCGTTTTACATACTCATAAGCTAGTTTTTGCCAAACATAGTTTATTCATAAGCTAGCTTATTAGTCAATAGCTAGCTTATCACCTACGAGCTAGCTTATCAGCTACTTTTCCAAACACAACATAGTGAATCAATAATGTTCATTTCTATCTTTTTGTGATCAATTTTGGTGTATATTGAAGGATGGGGAACGAATGAGGATTTGATCATTTCGATTTTAACTCACTGGAATGCCGAACAAAGGAATCACTATGGATGATCGATAGACTTTTTCGTTCAGAAATTTATCAAAATTAATTTACTTACTAACGTGTGCTTTGGTCAATTATAGGTTCAAGAGACAAGGGTAAACACTAAATAGCCGTTGAAGTGAGAGGTTTTGCAGAAGTAACATGCTGTCAAGACAAGTTGAGCTTTGATTTATCCTTATTAATTTTTGTGGTAACAATAACTAAGGGATTATGTTCGATATATAAGATAATACGCTTTGTATTAACGTTTGATACTATTAATGATGATTGTTGACAATTTATTTCATATTATGTTGGTTTGTTAGTTTAAAATTGTCTTTTAGTTACTTCTAGAGATTAGGATGCTAATGTAATTAAATTAAAAGCACAAAAATTGGGAATTTATTTTTCCTCACTTTTAGTGACACTAAATTTCCGTCACTAAAAGTGTTTTGATTGCTAGACTTCAACAGCCTTTTAGCTACGGATATTAAGCGTAGGTAAAGGTTTAGCACCTTTACTGACGGAAATTCTATGTAAGGAAAAACATTTAGCTACCCCTTTACTAGTGACGTTTTTTCTTTCAATGGGAATTGCTTTGAATGGCTTTAGTGACTGTTTTTATACTTTTAGTGACGTTTTTTTCGTCACTAAATGTCCTGTCAGTTGTAGTGTGTCCAAATCTGGTCCTGAACGTCGTTTTGTGCACGTCTTCTTCCCTTACTTTCAAATGATGGTACCCCAATCGAAGATCTATCTTCGAGAACCACGCGGCTCCCCTAAAGTTGATCAAAAAGATCATCGATCCTCGGTAGTGGGTATTGATTCTTCACCGTAAGCTTGTTGAGCTCACGATAATTGATGCACATTCTCATCGATTCGTCCTTCTTCTTGACGAATAAAATTGGGGCTCCCCATGGTGAACTGCTCGGGCGAATGAAACCTTTCTCTAGAAGTTCTTCCGACTGGCTTGAAAGCTCTTGGGTTTCCAGAGGCGCTAAACGATAAGGGATTTTCGCTACCGACACTGCTCCTGGAACCAAGTCTATTCTGAACTCTACTTGCCTCTCTAGTGGGATTCCTGGCAAGTCTTTCGGAAAGACATCCGGAAACTCACAAACCACTGGAACATCCGCTACTGTCTCTTCTTTGCCTCGATCCGACTGTCCACCACGTAAACCAAATAACTATTGCCTCCATGAAGAACATGCTTCATGGCTTTGGCTAGAGTACACATCTTCGGTAGTCTTTTTCATCCACTTTTCACGATGGTTATCTCTCCCCCACTTGGGTTTCGAATTACCACCCGTTGGCTCTCACAATCAATGTGAGCTCCATTCCGACTCAACCAGTCTACTTCGGCTACCACATTAATTTTCCTCATGGGAATGCGGATAAGATATATGCTAAAACTAACTCCATCTATCATTATTACATTACCTCTAAAGACATCTTTACATAAACGAAATTCCTTGTCCGCTATCTCTACCTCTAACGGACTCTCTAACTTACCCTTTACATTCATAAAGTTTTTACAGAATGACAAGGAAACAAAAGACTTACTCGCCCCGGAATCAAATAAAACTAAAGCAGGCTTCGAATTTACTAGAAAGATACCTGTAACAACGTCCGGCTCATCCTTTGCCTGCTCAGCATTCAACTGGAAAACTCTAGCACGAGTTTTCGGGGCTTCAATCTTCTTGTTCGATCCTCCTTCTATAGCCTTCACAGGTGCGGAACCCGATACCTGAGTCGAGCCAGTCACTGTCGGGCACTCATTTGCAAAGTGGCACTGTTGGAAGCATTTGAAGCATATCTTTGGTGCCACCTTGCAATCGTGACTAAGATGCCCTGGTTTCCCGCATTTAAAGCAGGTCCCAGAGCCCATCCTACACTCTCCCGGATGATGCTTCTGTTGATCCAGCTCTCCTAAGACCTGATGAAATGATAATGATCCTGAATCTTTACTTAGTGAATAGGTTTTACTTCTGTTATAGCTTGAGGAATTATCACTGAGTCTGTTCAGTGTTATTCCATGTTACTTATGCTGTAACTTATTCTTATAATTATCAGGATCAGGATCAGGAGACGAACGAGTCTGTTCTGCAGTCTACTGATCCTATCCACTGAAGTGAAGACCTCCTGAAGACATAAAGATCATACTCAAAGAACCATCAGCGACGTCGAAGAATTAGCTGATGACAGGAACAGCATGCTCGTGATCTGAAGACGGAACTCAGTGATAGCAGGCTGCTCAATATCGTATGACATCCTGAAGATTCATCAGGATACAAGTGACCCTGAACAACATCAGTTTCAGGATTCTACTCACTGATCAGTATCCTGATCCTGAAGGATTAGTGTAATGTCTTAGTCTAATGCACAAAAGGATTATCCGCCTTTACTGACACAAAAGTACATAAGGACAGTCTCTTTACTGTTCCCTCCGTACTTATCAGACCTCAAGGCAACTGTTTACACACTTCCTCTTTTGCACACCATGAAAAGAGTATTTGTTTATAGTAAATAGTACAAAGGACCACTTACATTGTGACACGTACACAAAAGTGAGTCTGCATGCATTTAATGCATTGGGTATAAATAGGACTTGAAGAGATGTTCTCCATACTTCTTCTTCAACCTAAAAATACCCTAATCCTTTCTTCCTTATTCCCTCTATCTTCTTTCTTTTCTTCATCTTCTCACTTTAGTGCATAGTGAAAGAAAGCTTAGATTGTTTAGTTTAGACTTATTGTCTTTTCTATTTCCGCAACAATCTGTAAATTCATATTGTTAATACAACAAGAATTTAAAAGTGAAATTTCGTGTGATTATATTCAACCCCCCCCCCCACCTTCTATAATCTCATACACTATCCTTACTTGAAGGTCACCTCATTGGGACCAACAAGTGGTATCAGAGCAGATACAAGCTCTCATTTTCTTTTCTTAGAAAAATCTTGTGATCATCTCTCCAAATCCATGGCTCTTCAAGCTAAGGATAACTACTTTGATACCGGCTCTGCTGGAAAGCCTCCTAGGTTTAACAAAGACAACTTCTCTCTTTGGAAAACCAGGATGGAACTTTTCCTTTCTGGTTCTGATCCCCAGATTCCATACTTTCTGGAAAATGGACCACATGTGCCTACACAAACCGTCCACCCTATTCCTGCTGCAGGTGGCCAACCAGCTATACCTGAAAGGGAACTGGTAAAGCCTATGACTGACTGGAATGACGAAGACAGACGCCTGGTCAATATTGACACTAAGGCTAGGTCTCTCATTGCCATGTCACTCCCTGACGATGTATTCCATTATGTCTGTCACCTTCGCTCTGCTAAAGAGATTTGGGACACCCTCTGTGTTCAATATGAAGGTACTGCTGTTCTCATGGAATCAAGAAAGATTTTCTTGGTTCGTCAGTATGAAAGCTTTATTCATCAGAAGGATGAAACTCTCTCCCAGCTAAATCAGAGATTCAACTGTCTTCTGATTTATCTGAAGACTATCGGTACTACCTATCCTAACTCTGAGGTGGTTACCAAGTTCATGGAAGCTCTTCCTGAACATTGGGAAATCTACACCTCCTGCTTAACTATGTCAAAAGACATAAAGACACTCACACTAAGTGAGTTGTACGGTATTCTTCTTAACCGAGAACAACAGAAGAAACTGAAAAAGAATCTCATAAGAGATACTAAAGATACCAAAAGTAACTCTGTTGCATTGGTCTCTGATTCAGTTCCTACTATTGCTACTCCTTCTTCAGTAACTATTACTGAATTAGAATCCTCTGACTCTGACATGTCAGAAGATCCTGAATTCAATGAATCTCTTGCTTTATTAACTAGATCTTTTAAGAAGTTTGCCAAAAAGGGAAACTTCCATAAAAAGAAACATCTTACTATTACTGACAAGCCTAAATCAGACCCTGTTGATAAGGCTACTGCTATCTGCTACAACTGTCAGGGCAAAGGACACTTTGCTAATGATTGCAGGTACAGGAAAAGTCAGTTTGCTCCCTCCTCTGCCAAATCTTCTTCAAAGAACCCCAAATACCAGCGCCTGAAAGAAAAATACAAGAAGATGAAAATTCAGCGCAAGGGTAAAGGTCTTATCGCAGAAGACTGCGATTGGGATGATGTCTCCTCTGATGACTCATCTGATGAGGAAGATACTCAAGTGGCACTGATGGCCATTATTGAGGAACCTACCTTAGCTCTCATGGCTAAGATAGAAGAGGTCCCTGAAGAGGTTCCTACTCAGGCTCCTGAAGCTTCTTCTTCCACCTCTGCGACTGATTCTCCCAGTCAGGTACCTATTCCTCTTGTCCCTCTTCAAAGCTTAACTCAGCTGGACCTGGTTACTCTTGATCTCTACAAAGCCCTGAATGGTAAAACCTCTGCTGAGAAAATGAACATTGATCTTCGTGATCAACTCAGAGAATGCCAAGAAAAAATAAAACCACTTACCATTCTGGAAGAAAGCTATAAAGACCAGGTCACTGTTAATAAAACTCTTTGTATTGAAAGAGAAACTGCTCTTGCTGCCAAAGAAAGAGCTATGGCTGAGTTAAATGCTGAAAAAGTCACCATCAAAGGATGGAGTGACGCCTCTGAAAAGGTTGATGAAATATTAGCCTCAGGAAGAAATGTTAAAAACAAAAAGGGTCTTGGATATACTCATGGAGGAACTAGATCTGATTGTTCCATGCTCAAATTTGGAAGATTTGTTTCTTCTATCCCTGATCCTAATGCTCCTGAAAACATCCCTTCTCCTTCTAACACACACTCTGAAGGTGCTCCTAAGAGCAAAAAGACACAGTCAAGGAAAAATCCAAAACTGTAACACCTTCAAAGACCAAGAGTCCTAAACCCAAGAACAAAGTTCTGGGTGGTGGTCCTTCAGTCTCAGGATCAAAATCTTTTTCCCAAAATCCTGTTCCCAGACTGAAGATTGACCTGAAGCAAAAGACTCTGGAGAAGAAACCAATTCCTCCTCTGTCCAATGCTAAAGGCATACTTGGTACTGGTCTTGCTCATCTGAAGTTCAAAGACTTCCTGGACTCCACTAAACGCTTTCAATATCGCAAATGTTATCACTGTGGATTAAATGACCATATTGCGAGTAAGTGTCCTGATGCTACCAAAGCTGAAAAATCAGCTAAGGTAAAGAAAAATCCTAAGACTGAAAATTCAGTCAAAGGAAAGAAGGTTGTCAAGACTGTCTCTTCAGTCAAGACTCCAGCCTCAAGAACTGATAAATCAGTTAAGGCTGCCACTAACTCCACCAGTCCTACTGATACTTCTGGATCCATAGTTCTATGGGTACCAAGAAAAACTTAAACTCTAAATTTTACAGGATAAGGGCATTTGGTACTTGGACAGTGGATGCTCTCGACATATGACTGGTTCTAAATCTGTCCTCTCTAACTACCGTGAAGAAAGAGGTCCTGCTGTGACCTTTGGTGGAAACGGTAAAGGCCAAACCCGAGGGTATGGCACACTGACCAACGGAGTAACTACGTTCAAAAGAGTTGCTTATGTTGAAGGCCTGATGCATAATCTCCTGAGCATCAGTCAACTGTGTGATAAGAATCACAAAGTCTCCTTCTCAAAGAAGAAGTGCAAAGTCAAGAACAGACGTAAGGAAGTTATTCTCACTGGAGTGAGACATGCTGATATCTACATCATCAACATGAATACTTCCACTGACAACTTCTGCTTTGTATCTCGTGCTTCCTCCGATACAAATTCGCTTTGGCACAAGCGTCTTTCTCATCTCAACTTCAAGACGATAAATCAACTCTGCATCAACAACCTAGTTGTTGGTCTTCCTGACTTTCGCTATACAAAGGTATCCCTTTGTTCAGCATGTGAGAAAGGAAAACAGACCAGGGCTACCTTCAAGTCCAAGCAGATTTCCTCCATCAGCTCTCCTCTACAACTTCTCCACATGGATCTCTTTGGACCAGTCAACGTCCAATCCATTGCTGGAAAGAAATATACTCTGGTAATCGTTGATGAATATTCCAGATATACTTGGGTGTTCTTTCTTCGATCCAAGAGTGATGCTCCTGAAGAAATCATTCTGTTCGTCAGGAAGATGGAAAGACTCAACAACCTTACTGTTCGATCAATCAGGAGTGACCACGGAACTGAATTCAAAAACAGTACCCTGGAAACCTTCTTCGATCAGAAAGGCATCTCTCAGAACTTCTCATCTGTGAGAACTCCTCAGCAAAATGGTGTTGCTGAAAGACGAAACAGAACCCTGACTGAAGCTGCACGATCTATGTTGAGTGAAGCCAACCTTGCCACTCAATTCTGGGCAGAAGCTGTTAACACAGCTTGCTATACTCAGAACAGATCCCTGATAGTAAAGCGCTTCAGAAGAACTCCTTACGAACTCTTTCGTAACAGGAAGCCCTCAATCGAACATCTCCATATCTTTGGTTGTGTATGCTACATACTGAACAAGAAAGATAGCCTTAGAAAGTTCAACTCCAAGTCTGATGATGGAATCTTCCTTGGATACTCCTCTATCTCTAAAACCTACCGTGTGTTCAACAAACGAAGACAAGCCATAGAGGAAACGATTCATGTCAAATTCGATGAATCGGGTCCTACCTTTCCTCACCCTCATGAAAATTCTGAAATAAATCTGTGGGCTGACTCTTTCTTTCAAGTCACTGAACCTCCCATTATTGATCCAACTCCTCAAGACCTTCCTGATGGTTTTGAAGAAGATCCTCCTATACCACCCACTGAAATACAAACTCCACCTCTGATAAATGCCACTCCAATTACCCAAATCACACCAACTGAATCTGATCAACCCACTAACAGTGAAGACTTCTCTCAAACCACTATTAGTGAGCCTACTCCTACTAATCTTCTCCCTGATCCATCAGTAAATGAAGCTTCCACTTCAGGACAGGTGTATCAGCCACCTGCTCTTCGATGGACCAAGGATCATCCTATTGATCAAGTTCTTGGTAATCCCTCCTCTGGCATTAAAACTCGACGTCAATATGGTAACGTCTGTCTTTATGTTAATTTCATCTCTGAAAATGAACCTAAATAAATAGATGATGCTTTGCGTGATCCTGCCTGGGTCTCAGCCATGCAGGAAGAGCTAGCAGAGTTCATCAGAAACAATGTCTGGCTTCTCGTCCCTAGGCCTCGAAAACGTATTATCATTGGTTCCAAGTGGATTTTTCGAAATAAACTTGATGAGATTGGTACGATTATTCGAAACAAGGCTCGCCTTGTGGCTCAGGGATACAGGCAGGAAGAGGGCATTGATTACGATGAAACCTTTGCTCCTGTGGCTAGGCTTGAAGCAATTCGACTTTTCCTAGCCTTCGCAGCACATATGAACTTCAAGGTTTATCAGATGGACATCAAAAATGCCTTTCTGAATGGAAAACTTAATGAAGAAGTCTATGTGGCTCAGCCTCCTGGCTTTGTAGATCCTAAGTTCCCTGATCACGTCTACAAGTTAAACAAGGCTCTCTATGGGTTAAAACAGGCTCCTCGTGCCTGGTATGATACACTTTCAACCTTTCTTCTCTCTAAAGGTTTTGTTCGTGGTAAGATCGATAGCACTTTATTTCTAAAGAAATATCCTAAGCATATCCTTCTTGTCCAGATATATGTCGATGACATTATCTTTGGATCCACCAATCCCAAACTCTGCGAAAAGTTTGAGTTGCTCATGAAATCTGAATATAAAATGTCTATGATGGGTGAACTAACATTCTTTTTAGGACTTCAGATCAAGCAATCTGAAAAGGGAATCTTTATCAATCAAGGTAAATATGTACATGAGATGCTAAAGAAATTTGATCTCACATCCTGTACACCGATGAAGACTCCAATGGCTCCTCCTCTGTCACTTGACAAGGATTCCAAAGGGAAACCTGTTGATGTGACTCTCTACAGAGGAATGATCGGCTCTCTGCTGTATCTCACAGCTAGTCGCCCTGATATCATGTACTCTACTTGCTTATGTGCTCGTTATCAGGCTGAACCCAAAGAATCCCATCTGACCGCTGTAAAGCGGATCTTCAGATATCTGAAAGGTACTCCTAATCTGGGTCTTTGGTACTCCAAGGATTCAGGGTTCGATCTAACAGCGTATTCTGATAGTGACTTTGCAGGATGTAAGATCGACAGGAAAAGCACCACTGGTGGGTGTCACCTGCTAGGTGGCAAGTTGGTGAGTTAGACTAGCAAGAAACAGAATTCTGTGTCCACATCAACTGCTGAAGCTGAATATGTTGCAGCAGGAATCTGTTGTGCTCAAGTCCTGTGGCTGAGAAATCAACTTCAGGACTATGACATACAACTTTCTAAAATTCCCAAATACTGTGACAACACTTCAGCGATCGCCATCGCCAACAATCCTGTCTTACACTCCAAGACAAAGCACATTGAAGTGAGATATCACTTCATCAGGGATCATGTGATGAATGGTGATATTGAACTCCATTTTGTCCCTACTGAATATCAGCTTGCTGACCTCTTTACCAAACCACTGGATGTAACGCGTTTCAATATGCTCATCAGTGAACTTGGGATGTTAAATCCTGATGATTGAAGTTTATCAGGACAAACAGTTGTTAAATCCTATAGAATAACTATTCTCAGGACTCTTTCCTTAACAACTCCTGAACAAAACTCTCATCAGAAGATAACTCTATTCAGTACTTATAAAATCTTTGTTCAAAATCCGAATACTGATGATTCTCAGGTAAGTACCTCTGCTCCTGAAACCTTATCGCATTAAATGTGATAAGAGGATTTTCCCAAAACAGTACTTATCTGATAAGTACTCTAATTCCAAGAAAACATTTCTTTCATCAAATTGGAATTATCCCCTGAAAAGGTGGTTTTTAAGTTTTCAAATAAAACAAACTTTTCATCTGCACTGACACATAATGGGACGTTTCCTGTTCCCCACGACGTATGTCAGGCGCGTGAACGCGCGTAGAACTTCCTTTTTCATCATTACGTTTGAATTTAGCCGCCCTTTTCTCTCTCATCCATTCTCTCTCCTACCACGAGGTATAAAAACCTCACTCGTAACCCATTTTACTCTTTACGCTCACTATTCTCTCTCAAAGAATTCAAAGCAAGAAAAGCAATTGTCTCTCGAATCTGCATTCTCAAGAACACCAAGAACACACACTTACCACTTTCTTAACAAGATCAACGTAAGTATCTTTATGTTCTTCGTTCTTTCCACAATCTAAGTTGACATTCTTCTCTAAAAATAACTTATTTTGATAAACGTTTTTCCAAAAACCCTAAGATCACTTCGTTTGATCTTAGTTTTCCCAAAATCTTCTAAGATTTTTGTTAAAACTGTTTAAAATGATTTTTCTTATTTCTTTTAAGAACAATCATAAACTCCTATTTTGATATTTCTTCATCAAAATAGAAGTTCCTTTTAATACCAAAACACATTCCTTTTGTGTATTTTGGTATCTAATCCATTCCAAGTATAAAGGATTTCACCACTTTTATGAACATATTCTGTGTTCATTGAAAAGTGAAGAAAAATGCATATTTTGGATTCTTAATCATCCACATATGTTATTTTTGTTTTTGACAGGATGGCTGCTACTACATCCACATCTCTTGACGCTCAGCTCTCCTCTGAGGCCACAACTCTGCTAACGGCTACTGGAAGCCTGCCAATCGTCATTCCCCAGCACGATCTTCAGTTTAAGGCCAACAACCTTATTGGCCTATTTGACATCCCTGCCAGCAAGGAATACCTGAAGCCAGCCAGGGACTTTCTTCTCAATAGTCCTCTGAGAACGGCGTTCACTCTCAACACGGCGCCCAACAAGCCTCTGCTTCTGCAACTATGGTCCACGGCTACTACTGCCCAAGAAAGGAACTCGAAGGGCAAAATGCACGAAGTGATCAAGTTCCAGATTAAGGATGACATCATCTCATTCGGCATTGGCACTCTGCGGAATGTACTCAACTTTCCCAAGAAGGAGAAATTTCCTCCTCCCCCTTCCTCTGACGAAATCATCGAGTTCCTAGACGCCATTGGCTACAACTGGCCTGTGAGAGAAGGCCTTCCTCTGGTCAAAACTGCTGCCACTGTCCACAAGACGGGACTAAACGCCACGTTCTATTACATATGGAACACGTTTGGTCTCTGTCTGACAGGGAAGACGGGGAGCACAGAGCAATTCCCCACGGCCATCCAAAACATGGTCTTCTGTGCGATCAAGAATCGCAAGTTCGACTATGTCCGCTGCATCTGGGACGACATGGTCAAGAAGATCAAGACCAGGACTCAGGTGGTCAGCGTCCCCTACACCAGGTTCTTCTCTGCCGTTCTGGCACTGCACATGGGTAACAACTACCCAACAGAGGGTAACTTCAACAATTTCGCCTTAGGTGGAAAGTTCCTGGACCAGGTTTCTCCAAAACCTGATGACGTTCCTCTCTCTGAATTTCCGGTTGTCCCTGAACCACAACCAGAGGCAGAAGAGCAACCCACCTCTCCTCCTGTCCAAGGTATGAATTCTTCCCTCTCATCCAAACCATCTTCTTCTACTTCTATGCATGCTATGTCAGTAGCTAACCCTATACTGACTTCCCCAGCTGCAAACACCTCTTCGGCGCCCCTGAAGCGCCCACCTCCCTCTGGCTCCTCTCCTCCACCTCAGCCCAAACGCGCCAAATCTAAGGCGCAAAAGAAAACGAAGGCTCCAGCTGGTAAGAAATATTATATTACCCTGCCTCAACTTTTTAATAAACCTTCCCCTTTATCTAAAACTTCTTCACCTGCAGATACTCCTGCTACTGCTCTTGTACAACAAGAACCTGAGGTTGTTCATCTCGAACACTCAGAGAATGTGGAGGGTAATCGTTCTGATACCCTCCTAGCCTCAGGTAATACTTTTAAGCAACTTATTGCCATTTCTTCTTCTATGAATGTGGAGGGTAATCGTTCTGATGAATTCATCTCTGATGACTTCTCTACCCCTGCTTCTTCCCCCAGATCTCCTCCTTCTAACTCTCCTAGATCTGAAGGTGAAAATTACCCTGACACTTCTGCTACTATCAACAGGGATGGGCGTTTAGACGCCGTGATAGAGCGACTCAAGAGTACAAGAGTAAAAATTCCTCTTCGTACCTCTTGGGACTCCGAGTTCGCCTATCTATCACAGGAGGAGTACGACCTCGCTGTACAGGCTCAGGAGGAGCATAATAAAAAGCAGAAGGAAGCATTCCTCTCTGCTCAAGCTGCAAAGAAGCTTGCTTTTGACTTCGTTGATGAAGACGAAGAAATAAGTGCAGATCCAATTCTTGCACAGAAGGCTGCTCTGAAGGTCTTCAACAAAAGAACAGAGGAAGAGACAAAGGTAGTAGACAAGGAGCTTGACTGGTGTAGAGACCGACTTCATCTCAGGATGCATGGTGCCAGAATAACAGGGATCCATCTTCGTCGAAGTCGCGGCAAGAAAGGAGTTCCTGGCAAAACCTGGCTCACCGTCAAACGCTCAGGAGTGAAGGACGTCGAGCACACTCTGGACAAGTTGGATCGTTACAAATTGTCAGAGTGGAACGAAATAAGAAGCCTACTTCCAAAAGCCAAGAACAACTGAAATACCTGATGTCCTGCTCCAGCCTCCCTCTGCTCTACCAAAACCTCCAGTTCGAAGATCTGCAGGCACCTCAACAAGGAGACCAACTCCTTGCATGCCCAGGACTGTTATCAAGCCACTGGACCTCTCGATGCTTGATCTTTCATTCCCCACAGGAGTCTCTCTCTCTGAAGGACAAGTTATCAGAGAACCTGTTCATGGTATTTGTGTAAGCGACAACTCCAAAAACCTTCGCTTTCAGCGCTTCAGCGAGCTACACAAAGCACCATATGAACACTTGGTATCAGTTCTCTTCATAGCTCAGAAGGATAAGAAAAACCAAGATAATAAAGAGATCATTCGCACTGTCAGAGCTATCCTCGATCATAGAATCGCCTTCAGTGATACTCCTGTTCCAATTAAAGTTAAGACTGAAGAAATTAGTGAAGACTCTGATAGTTAGAACTTTTTGTAATTTTTCTTTCAGTACTTCATTTATGTACTCTTGTATTTTCTTTACTCTTGTAACCTTATTGAGATTAATGAAAATGCAATTCAGTGCATTGTACTTTATTCCATCATAGTACTGAAAAAGATCCCTCAAAACAGTAAATGGGACATGTACCTTTATGAGTTCTATTTCTTACTGTTTCATCTAGACTTAGAAATTTTTTTCTTTCTAGACTTAGACAATTTCTCCATTGTCTTATCATTATCATTTAGGGGGAGATTGTTGATCCAGCTCTCCTAAGACCTGATGAAATGATAATGATCCTGAATCTTTACTTAGTGAATAGGTTTTACTTCTGTTATAGCTTGAGGAATTATCACTGAGTCTGTTCAGTGTTATTCCATGTTACTTATGCTGTAACTTATTCTTATAATTATCAGGATCAGGATCAGGAGACGAACGAGTCTGTTCTGCAGTCTACTGATCCTATCCACTGAAGTGAAGACCTCCTGAAGACATAAAGATCATACTCAAAGAACCATCAGCGACGTCGAAGAATTAGCTGATGACAGGAACAGCATGCTCGTGATCTGAAGACGGAACTCAGTGATACCAGGCTGCTCAATATCGTATGACATCCTGAAGATTCATCAGGATACAAGTGACCCTGAACAACATCAGTTTCAGGATTCTACTCACTGATCAGTATCCTGATCCTGAAGGATTAGTGTAATGTCTTAGTCTAATGCACAAAAGGATTATCCGCCTTTACTGACACAAAAGTACATAAGGACAGTCTCTTTACTGTTCCCTCCGTACTTATCAGACCTCAAGGCAACTGTTTACACACTTCCTCTTTTGCACACCATGCAAAGAGTATTTGTTTATAGTAAATAGTACAAAGGACCACTTACATTGTGACACGTACACAAAAGTGAGTCTGCATGCATTTAATGCATTGGGTATAAATAGGACTTGAAGAGATGTTCTCCATACTTCTTCTTCAACCTAAAAATACCCTAATCCTTTCTTCCTTATTCCCTCTATCTTCTTTCTTTTCTTCATCTTCTCACTTTAGTGCATAGTGAAAGAAAGCTTAGATTGTTTAGTTTAGACTTATTGTCTTTTCTATTTCCGCAACAATCTGTAAATTCATATTGTTAATACAACAAGAATTTAAAAGTGAAATTTCGTGTGATTATATTCAACCCCCCCCCCCCCTTCTATAATCTCATACACTATCCTTACTTGAAGGTCACCTCATTGGGACCAACAGCTTCCCACACTTAGAACAGCGAGGGTAGTCTTTCCTTACCTCCCCTTTCTGGCCAGAGGACTTGAATTTCTTAGTTGGCTGTGGTTGAGACTACACTACCTCAACCTTCTTCCTCTTCCCTTGGCGCTCGAGCTCTAACTCCCTTGCACTGGCTCTCTCGTGCATCTCCTGGAAAGTCGTACATTGAGCCATTATCACGAACTCTCGGATTTCCGGTTTCAGAATCTGACCGTAGCGATACATCTTCATTCTCTCATTCTGGATGTACTATCGGCAGAATAGGGACCGCTCCAAAAACTTGTCAGTGATTTCATTCACTGACTCCGTCGTCTGTGTCATTTGTAGGAACTCAGTGGTGAGTCATTCCACTTCAATCTGCGGTGCAAACTCTGCCTTAAACATTTTTGTAAATTCTTCCCAAGTGAGAGCTCCAATCTGCTCCGGAGTTCTGGAGCCATTGACCACATTCCACCAATCTTTCGTCGGTCCCCTAAGCAGGTTCGTGGCGAATCTCACTTTCACGTCCGCCAAACAAAAACTAGTCAGGAAGACCCGCACTATCTCGGAGATCCACCAAGAGGAGATGGTCGGGTCATTCTCTCCTTCGAACTTCGGTGGTTGACACACCGAGAAGTCCTTATACGTCACTGTCCTAGTATGCCCCGACTGGGAGCTACCTGCTTCGCTCCCTCGTCCCGTAGTTGTAGTCTCCACCTGTTGTGTTAGTATCTCAGTCAATTCCCTCTTCATCTGCTCGAAGAGGCCATGCAGAATATCATGAAGTACTTCCCCTACTTAGGAAGCAATTATGTTCCTCAGATCAGGAATCACCTGATCATCATCTCCACTCGGGCGACCATTGCTTCTTCTAGTGGTCACCATATTGATTCAGTGACATAACCCTTTAGTTACTATTACAATTACAACATAAACAAGGACATCTCATTTACCAACCCGTACCATCCCCCCTTAATAGCTAAAAAAACCACATGCCCCTATCCCTTCTTAACCAAGCCTCACTCGGGTCATAAACTTTTCTCGTAATTCCGTCAAGTCCCAATGGTACAATGCAATTGCAATGGTATGGGCCCTTAAACCATTATAATCACACCCTACACATTTGGCCTTTCCGTCATCATGATAGAGTCGTTTCCCAAACTTGGCTCATTCACATAACATACAACCATGTAATACTACTAACACTCTTAGTAGTAATTACTTCTAACTACAGTGTCATAGGCAATCCTACTTATTTTACTGACTCATAAGCATCAATCATCCATACACATGTCGTAGCACTTCCTACATCATCATAATCATTATGACACCACACATGCATTTACAACATCAACATAGCAGTCCTATTTATCATCATGTAAACATAAACTTAGTGCATAATCATGGCATCCAAAACAATTAAACATGTCATCTTACGATGTTCATACACATCAACATAATATGCTTTCTCCTAACTCAATAGAGTTTAGGGTGCTCACTCCCGTCTTGATGCTCCGGATCTCAGTTCAGTTCTAGATTCCTTTCTCAAAACAAAATTTTCCTTTCTTTGGTTACTTTATTTTGAAAACACGAACTCTAGGTTTGAGTTCAAGTATTCACTACCCGTGAACACCCAATCCCTCAAACCAGGGCTCTGATACCAATTGTAACAACCAATTCCATTTTTTTAACAAAAATTTAACATAAATGAGTAACCAGACATAGCGAAAGCTTTAAATTAAAATAAAAGTAACAATTTTCCCAAAAACGGGTCCAAAGTAACAGTTTTTACAATAAACAACTCTCAGTTTAAACAAATGTTGTAACCAAAACATTCCCATAAAAGTAGTTTATGTTCATTTCCAAAATTCTTCCTAGGCATCTGAACTGAATGATCCGAGTCGTCAAGCTGGCGCCTTTCCCTTGTCCTTAGAAGACTTACCTGGCACTAAACCACATAAACCACACGGGTTAACCATTAAAGCTTAGTGAGCACAAACCTAGGCTCTATGATATCACACACTTGATATAAAAACACACATAGAAGCTCAAACACCTATAATACATATACATGGATCCACATATCAAACTCGGCCCAAAATGGAATCAAAGGTGCAACACCGACCCCTAAGCCGAAAAGTCCTAGCTACACTAATCCAATTACTCCCAAACTTCACGGAACATCATGTATTGATATCCCCTAGGGGTTTATAAACCCGGAAACCCCAACCGAGCCCCAACAGGAGAAGTTTAAATCTCGCAACAGACTAGACTTTGCGTTCGCGAAGTCACAGGTTTCGCGGTGCGAAACTTTGCAACACAACCTCGCGGCGCGAGGTCCTACATTTCGCGGCGTGAAGCACCACCAGAACCCCAAATTCAATTTTCGACGGGATTTCGTTCCAGGGTTGCGATTTCTACCTCTTTCACCGATTTCTAACATGAAAACTCAAATTGATGCTTACCAATGCATCCCTAACGTCTACCCAAGATCTAGCATCCATATAACATCATTAACCACTCGATTGGTGACCCAAAGATCACCAATTTCACCACTTTCTTCCCAAAACCCTAACCCTTGAAATTTGAGACTAGAAATGAGATACAACAAAAACATAATGAGTGATTACCTTAACGAAATCGCCCTAACAACGATTGTTACTTGCTAATCCGATTGCACGAATCCTCTCTTCCAATTGATCACCAAAAATCGCACCAAGTCTCATCTTTTTTCTCTGAAATCGATTCTACATACTTAAGGGAAGGGTTTTGGGCTTTCAAGCCTCTTATTCACTTAACACACATGAAAGGAGGTTTAAGGCAACAAATGAAAAGTGTACTGACCAAGTGTTTATAAGAAAGGCCTATGTTATTTCTAGAGTTTCAGAGTTTAATATGGATATCGGGAAGTTAGTTGCTTAGTTCTAGAAATCTGCTAGTAGTGAATAGATTATTCAAACTATAAAACATAAAATTTAAGAATATAAGATGCATGAAACTTTTTTGCTTTTGTTTTAGTTATTTTCTTTAGGGTTTACTTCTTCAAAATGTATTAAATTATATCCAAAATATTATTGTGTATATCCACCTACAAAAAGTTTTATTGTGTGTATCAAACATTATTTTTGAGCTTATTGTGTTTCAAAATGATCGGTAACCGGGTTAGACGGTAAACTCCAACGATCTTCTCCGCCCATCTTCTTCGGCCATCTTCTCCGCCCACCTCCGAGCTTCTTCTTCGGCCACCTCCGACTTCCATCGAAGCCTACCTCCATCATCGTTAACCCATCACCATCGACCTCCACTACCGCCCACCTCTGCCATCTTCTCCACCCACCTTCGACCTTCTTCTTTGGCCACCTCCGACCTCTACTGCAACCACCTCCACCATCGTTCACACCATCACCGCGGACCTCCACCGTCGACCTCTACCGCCGCCCACCTCTACCATCGTTCACCACCACCACAATCGTCGACCTCCACCGCAACCCACCTCCACCATCGTTCACACCATCACCGTGCCGATCTCCACCAACGCCCACCTCTACCATCGTTCACCACTGCCACCACCGTCGACCTCCACCAACACCTTAAATAACCCATAACCACCCAGAACCGATTGATGGTCGGTTGAGTAAGTCATCGTAAACACAAAAGACACAAAAATAATGTTTGATACATACAATAGAATTTTTTGTAGGTGGATACACATAATAATATTTTGGGTATAGTTTAATACATTTTGCAGAAGTAAACCCTTTTTTTATCCTAAAATTTGTTATGCTAGTCAGAAAAAGAACAAACTCAAATCACACACATAAAAATTAAACTAAAAGACAGAAAATAGGAGTTGAGGGTAAGAAGACAAGTTTACATCAAGGTTATGTGGGATACGGTTCACCACCTTACAAGTGCATCTTCAAAAGGTGGAGTGGTTTTAAGATAATTGCCACCTTCACCATTCCAAATAGGTTCTTCCAAATCCTTCACCCAAAAAACACAATGTAGGAAAAATTCTTGAGCTCTTGATCACAAATCATCCCTAAGGTCCATTGCATGACCATCGTGGGAGCCTCATGAAGGTTGCACAAGAAGAGGAAAATTATTCTGTTAAGAATTTTAGCATCTTAAAGTACCTATTTACTATTGATAAGTAAAGACACTTGCTTTTGTACTCGAAATTTGCCTCAAAATTCTCCAACTCTCTCTCAGCATCACTCTCATCCTAACCAATACATTTTTATCTTTCATATCACTTAGTAAGGGATCTTGACTTTAATTTTGCTACTCGTCAACTAGTTGTCCCATCTTGGTGTTCAAGGATGCAAAAGAGGGTGTAAGTTTCCTAAAAATTTTGTAAAATTTCCAATAAGCTTACGGAAAAAGTTTCAAAAAAGTGAGACAGTTCAGGTTGTTCAAAAACATTCTCGAGTAGGTTTTTGGGAACAAATAACGTAAATCCATACTGAGGATTAATTCCTTGAAACTCATACGAATAATCAAAATTCCCCTTATCAAAGGGTGTTAGCTAAGTTGGATAGGTAACATCCATGGGGGTGTGGGGTGAAAGCCACACTACCAGGGTTCGATTCCTACGGGAAACATTTATGAGATATCCAGACTTTGGATCTGGTCCTTAGGGCCGGGTTCGGGGCTGGTATGGGATGATCTAGTCTATGGGATCCACTTCCCTGCTGGTCGGGTTCAACCATAGGTTGGGTCGGGTCATAGCGGATTAGTGGGATTCCCCAATTGGAGGCCCGATACCGCTGGAGCGTGTGTGTGTTAATTTGTCGTTCAAAAAAATCAAAAATCCCCTCACATGATTGGTCAAATGTATTTATAAATGTGTCATTTCAATCTTGATAAGAAGGTAAAAATGAAGGGGTAAGTGTCATCATCTTGAATATTTGTCAAAAGTTAAGATGTTGTTCATATGAATAATTGAAAGTATTATACTACGGGCCATTCCAACTAAAAAACTCAACTTAAAAAACTCAATAAACCCTGAAAATATGTCAATCCTCGGCAACGGTGCCAGAAACTTGGTAGAGAAAATTGTATAGATCCACAAAGTGGCCACAGTGACGGTACAAGTATATGCTATTATCGCTACAAGTAATAAAGTGATAATATATCGAGATCATATCTAGAGGAATTGGACTTCAAAGTTTTGAGTACAAAGTTGATAATTCACTAATTTCAATTAAAGAAGAAAAAAATATTTTGCGCAAGTTTGGTGCTTTTAATAACGAAATCTAGACAAGTAACTAACGATGGGTATTGGTGTAAGTTTCACTTAAGAAAAATCGTAGTAACAAAATGGTTAGAAAACTTCACTTCACAAAAACCTCTATAAATATCCCGATCTCTCAAAAATGAATCTTTATAGACTGTGCTCATAAAGTGTCCATAAAGTCACCATATTGCCGGTTCTTAACCTTGTCGATTTAGCTAAGTTAACAAAAATCAAGTTCTAACAATATGAAGATTTATACCCACATCTTTTTGTGATATAAATCTCGATCGTCCTTTGAACCTCAGTGAATCATACAAAACTGATATCTCTATGTTGTTATTAAAGACTTTCTGAAGTTTGAGCATCACCTAAATCGCATTTCAAATCCGTCCATCACGAGTCAAGATATGATATTAACACTTCAAAGTGATCAATTTATTAACGTTGAGTTTAATACCTACTCAAGTAACCAAACTCAAGAGCTGGTAACAATGGCCAAATCCAAGTGTTGCCTACTAGTCTTAAATTCGTCTCACACTCACACCCAGTAGGTGATTAACTTATAATAAAAGTAAAAGATATAATGAAAGAAGAGAAATAATTATAAACTGCTTGCATTAAAATAAAAGTAAATTAAAGACATAAGAAACTACTTTAACTATCAACTAGCTTATTGGCCATTGGCTAGCTTATCGAACATAATCTTTATATGTTAGAATGAATAAAAATCACATATTTATTTTTACATTTCAAAGATATATTTCACCTATAATAAATTTTGATATATTAATCATGAATTTGGCATCATATATACCAATATATTATTGTGAATTTTATTACCAAATCTTCAAATTAGCAAAACATATTACTTCACAATTTATGACTTCTTTTATTTAAACACTAATGCATTATTTATTTATAATAAAATTTTACATCTGTCATTTACATAGACTAAACAACGAATACAAACCAAACTATCATAACATATTAATAATTAATAACCAAACTCAAAATGACACCTTTTTTGGTGTCTTCCTATATATAGATCTTCCACATTGATGCTTTCTTAATAAATTTGTTAAATTTCCCATTCCTACCCCCCAAAAGAAACAAAAAAAATGCAGGCCAAAGCATTCCATTTTATCCCATTGAAACCACCGTCACCGGCGATCAAACTACCACCACCTCCGGCGATCTCATTTCCCGATAGCATCCCTCGAAACATTTCCGTAACCGCACCAACTCAACAAGCTTCGGCTTCAGTTGAGGATGAAAAGGCCGCAGCTTACTGGGATTACCAGTTCCTGTTCGTTTCCCAACGAACAGAAACTGCTAATCCCATCAGCCTTCGCATCTGCGAAGGCTCCATCCCCCCAAACTTCCCACTTGGCACGTATTATTTAACCGGCCCGGGCCTGTTCCGGGACGACCATGGCTCGACCGTCCACCCACTGGACGGCCACGGCTACCTACGGGCGTTCACGGTGGACGGGTCCAGAGGCGAGGTCACATTCATGGCCCGGTATGTCGAGACCGCGGCCCAGGCCGAGGAGCACGACCGCGAGACGGGCCGTTGGCAGTTCACCCACCGCGGCCCGTTCTCTGTGCTTAAGAACGGAAAAAAGGTCGGGAACACAAAGGTGATGAAGAACGTTGCGAACACAAGCGTGTTGAAGTGGGGGGGCCGGTTGTTCTGCTTGTGGGAAGGTGGGGCACCGTACGAGATCGAATCTCGGTCGTTGGATACGATCGGGAGGTTCGATTTGATCGAGGGCGGAGATGCGGTGGTGGAGGGTGGTGGTGGTGGTGGGAGGATGTTGGATCTTGCGGCAAGCATATTGAAACCAATATTATATGGTATTAAGAATTATTGATTAATTAATATGTTGATTAGTTAAGTATGGGATTAAGAATAAGATATTAATAAAAAAGAATACTTGTTGGCAGGGGTTTTCAAGATGCCACCAAAACGGCTATTGTCGCATTATAAGATTGATTCATCGAGGAATAGACTTCTTATGATGTCATGCAATGCAGAAGACATGCTCCTCCCACGCAGTAATTTCACCTTTTACGGTACGTTTGTGTGTGAAAATAGTAAATCCAAATTAATTTATTTGTGATTATATGTGTGTTTGTTTGTGGTGGGTCCGGATTTATTAGGTCCGGGTTTTAACATTAGTCGTATGGCTGAGGTTAATGTGCTAAGGTTAATGTAATAAAAAATGTATAGGCTTAGGACAATTCGACTCGAGGTTGAGGTCGACCACTTGGTCTATATAGTTTAAGGCTGTGTTTGACAAAAATAAGTTAGCTATAAGCTAGCTGATAAAATGGTACGTGTTTAGATGGATCATAAGCTAGCTTATTGAAACGTTACTTGGAGTAGCATTTTGGGAATTTTTTCTAGCTTTTTTCAATTATACCTTATTAATATTAACTATTATACCCATGATACCCTTTTTGATCATTGTTCATAAGCTAGTCAATAGGTAGCTTATTAGCTATCAGCTAGTTTGCGAAACACAGCCTAAGGGTAGCGCCTTGAACACCAGAGAGTCCTTTTGTCCTAGTGATTAAACCCTTCGATCCTAAGAGCTTGTGTGCATCTCGACTAGTTTCATGGGTCTGAAGTACTGAAATTATCAATCAGACAAACACTTTGGTAAAATAAACCAAGGTTTTGACAGCTAAATATGTGTAATACTATAATAAAATTGTGTTTATACGACACCATTACTTCTAAGAGATTTCATAGACTATTATATAAGCTCAAAAACTAAAGCGTCTTATCTAAAGACGTTGTAATAAGTTTGTACAACGCTTTTACATGTCTTAACAAGTTTTTAAGAATATTTTTAATATAAAGTTTTATTTATATGGCGCTCTTGAAAAAGTATGTTATAAGCCCAATTTTTTTAGGACACCTGTTTTTACAAAAGACCTTTTCAAATAGTGTCATAAAATAGCTAATATGATGCTTTCTATAAATTTGTCTTAAAAAATCTGTTACAACATCTAGAAAGATCAAGTAAACTTATTAAACTTATTGCAATGTATTTAAATTCATAAACTCTAAAAAATAAAAAATAAATCTGAGTATTTTGACAAATTAACAATTTCGATACGACAAATAAAAGGTAGTTCTGATTTTTGTCGATTTTTATCTTCAATGTCCTACAGAATCAATCAATATACATGCATATTGACGTGGATACTTATGATAAACAAAACAAAGAACTCCTTCCTATTTTTATATTATATACGTATTTTTTTACGTATTAAGACATTTTTTACTTTCATATATGCTAAACTTGGACCATTTCACATTAATTGATATGCATTATTTTTACTTGATATAGCTCTTTTCGAGATTAATTAGGGAGTTAGTATATTCTTACAGTTAATATGTGTATGATTGTATGTATACGTCTAAATATTCATTATTTTTACTTGATATAGCTCTTTTCGAGATTAATTAGGGAGTTACTATATTCTTACAGTTAATATGTGTATGATTGTATGTATATGTCTAAATATATCTACACTTGGTATTATGTAAGACTAGAATGTGTTCCTAAAGTCCGTAAAACTACTTAAATTATATTGAACCTTCAAAGTAGAATATTGTACTTTTACAGTGTTTTTATTGTGAAAAGTCGATATTTTTTGTGCCTTTACAATGTTTTACTTGTGATATTTTAATACTACTTTAGGTTTTTTTGAAAACACAAATCGGTGAAATGTAAATCTAACCTTATGTAATTAAATGATTTGTTATATTTTGCAGAATATGATTGCAATTTCAAGATGCTACAGAAGCAAGAATTCAACATCCCAGAACATCTAATGATCCATGATTGGTCTTTCACAGATTCTCATTACATATTATTTGGAAATCGCATCAAACTCGACATTCTTGGTATATGATTCTTTTAATTTCCAATTGTATTTCATTTACAAAATCATCTTAACCTTCAAATGATTTTCGACATATAATAATATATTTCAAATTTTCACCGATAAGAAATTGCACTAAAACAAAATTGGGTTTACAGAACGTTAAAATCTAAATGGAACAAAACAATCATATGTTCTGTATAAAAGTGTTACGATGTGTTTATTTAATACTTTTGAGCTTCTTTACAAGATTTTTAAGACATTTATGAAAGTAAAACGTCCTATTAAATTTTCTATACAAAATTATTTAATAAAAATGTATGTGTGTATAAAAATAAGTATCCTATATAAAAAAAAGATATCTAAAGATATCTTATGTCGCTTCTCCAACATTGTCTTATAAAAAAACCAATACGACATTTTGTTTTTAAAATATTCTAATATTGATTAAGATACCCAATGACATCTTATAAACTTATTATATTGCAACACTTTTTCATTACAACACACCTAGGATTTTTGTTGGGTGATCACTGCATCTTTAAGGTGGATAAGACTCGCAAAGTCGTCCGGTTTGTTTTAGCCGATTCCTACTTTTAGAGGATTTAATTTTTCATTTTTTCTTTTATTTATTTCAAGAGATTTTTTCAGTTTTTTGGTTAAATTTTTAAGGCTTTTTTTGGGCTTTTGGCTGATGACCCTTTTATATATTTTTATTATCTCGAAGCACCCTTAAAATTTAAGGTGTACGCCTTTACCCCCAAAAAAGTTCTACCTCAGAAAATTGGTTCAATGATACCCTATTTGAGCCTTCATAGGTTCGCCATTGCTTTTATAAAACATACAAAATTATTTAATCCTATGTATAAAACTTAAGTACCATAAAACACTCCCTTAAAACATTATATTTAAACATTTTTTATATCTTATAAACGCTTATATATTCATATACTAACTTAAGTCATGTTGATTTTAATTTTCCCAAAAATCATAGGATCAATGGCAGCAGTATGTGGATTTACTTCAATGATATCAGCATTATCTGTAAACCCTAGCAAATCCACGTCTCCAATATATATGCTTCCTCGTTTTCAACAAGTACATGATGAAGGAGGGAGAGATTGGAAAATCCCCATTGAGGCTCCGTCGCAAATGTGGGTTCTTCATGTCGGAAATGCGTTCGAACAGAAAGATGATGACGGAAAAACGCAGATTCAGATTCAAGCGAGCGGTTGCTCATATAAATGGTTCAATTTTCAGAAAATGTTTGGTAAATGAATTTTTTACCGTCTTAATTTCGCACTACTAGAAAACAGAATATTACCGACAACGTAAGCTAATGGTAATTAATCCGTCGCTAATGTCTAGTTCCAACGGATTATACAGATGGAACTTATATATCGCTTGACGCCTCACGGAAGATTATAGTGACAGACTTCTAAAACTAGTCTGCAGGGCAAGGCCCACTATTTTGGCTTAACGGTTACCTGTTAATAGAATCTTTCTTGATTTAAGGATTACGTGGGACAGTGATATCCATCATAATTGGTGTACATCACCGTCACGTTTGAAAAATAAAATGATTATATATAGACAAGTTGCTTTGCGATGGAATATCACATAAACCGTGTTAAGTATTTTAAAAGATTTAGCGACGGCTTTGGATCCATCGCTAAAAAAGTTAGTGATGGATCATCTATCGTTTCTTCTGTGATTTGAAGTTTTAAAATTTGTCAGTAAACCGTCAGCAAACCCTAGATGATTACAAACGGATTGTTTTCATCAGCAAAGTTTACTTTCTTGTAATGTCTCGATTACCAGGTTTTCTAATAGTGAACGGTAACTTATTTAACAGGATACGATTGGCAAACCGGCAAGTTGGATCCATCGATGATGAATGCAGATGGAGAGAAGAATTTGTTGCCTCATTTGATCCAGGTTTCGATATTCGTAGATCTATTATGCATGAAAGCGTTTTTGGCCATGTTTAGCAACCATAAGTTAACTTACTTTTTAAGCTTATTGAAAAAACTTTGTTCAGTTAAGCATAAACAAGCTTTCTGATATTCTAATTAAAATGTCGTTTTAATAAGCTCAAAAGACCTTCTTTGGTCATTTTATCTAGTGACAACCATAAATGAACTCTTTTTTAGCTTAGTACTTGAAGTAGCGTTTTAATAATCTCAAAAGAGATTTTTTAGATTTTTAGTTCTGAATATGCCCATAATATTTTTCTAATTAACTAATAAAATTGTATTCTTGGTTCATTTTATGTTGTCATCTACCTTATAAACTAGTTTTTACCAAATTTGTCTCGTTTATTAGTCAAGTTATTAACTAGCTTATCAACTACTTTATCAGACATAGTTTTTACAGTTTGTTCTTGACCTAATGAAATTGAGCACCCGTTGTTGGTTCTATGACACATAGGTATCGATTAACTTGGATGAAAGCGGAAATTGCGAAAAATGTCTTGTGAATCCTCTAAACGATCAGTGGGAAAAAGCAACTGATTTCCCGGTTATCAATCAAGATTTTTGTGGAAGCAACAACAAGTATGTGTATGCAGCAACATCTTCAGGTGTTCGCCGGGAACTGCCTCATTTCCCATTTGATACAGTAGTGAAGTTCGACACGGTGACGAATTTGACCCAAACATGGTCGGTGGGCCCCCGACGGTTCATCGGTGAGCCCATTTTCGTCTCGAATGGAACCGAAGAAGATGATGGGTACCTTCTTGTGGTAGAGGTACATGATCAATAATGCCCTAAAAACATTTCTTAAATTATATATTGAGTTATTGTTATGATTTTTCAATGGAAAAATGTTAAATTAAGTGACAAATTTATTTGCAGTATGCAGTGTCAAAACAACAATGCTACCTAGTGATATTGGATGCCAAGAAGATTGGGGAAACAAATGCAATTGTGGCAAGACTTGAAGTGCCTAAATACTTGAATTTTCCTTTAGGATTTCATGGCTTTTGGGCTCCTCAATAAACATACATGTCAATGATGTCATATATATATAATGTATTTTTGTATTATTTTTATTAGAACACTTTTCGTGATTTATTAGATAAAAAAGATAGTAGCATAGTCTCCTTTTTTATCTTTCTTTTCGAGGGTCTAGAACCATTATGTGATTGGGCGAATGATCAAGTGAAAAGTTAAATTAATGGTGAAAAACAGTATGAGAAGTGGATTAAAAATGTTTGATCTTTTTTAATCTTATGCTCTTCCATAAATTACGCTTTAGAAATGAAATTGAGATGTATCTTATCATAGTGTGCATTCATTTTCCATCTTACTGTTGATAATAACTTCTCACACTTCTCACCATAACCTAAACTTCTCATACGAACCTAACCATATGTGGCATAGGGCTTACATCGTGTACAACAGTTATAATTTTATGTCACTACAACTAAATGGACATTTAGTGACGGAAAAAAAGCGTCAGTAAAAGTAAAAAAAGCGTCACTAAAGCCATCCAGACCAACTGCCACTGAAAGAAAAAGCGTCACTAACAAAGGGGTAGCTAAATGTTTTTCCTTACATAAGATTTCCGTCACTAAAGGTGCTAAACCTATGCCTACGCTTAATTTCTGTAGCAAAAAGGCTGTTGAAGTCTAGCTGTCCAAAAACTTTTACTGACGGAAATTTGTTCTGTCACTAAAAGTGTGATAAATAAATTCCTGGTTTTTGCATTTCTAATTTAATTACATTAACATCTTAATTGCTATGAGTAAGTAAAAGACAATTTTACACTAACAAACAAACATATTATGAACAAACTTGTCAATCATCATCACTATTAATAGAATCAAACGTTAATACAAAACGTATTAATATCTAATAAAACGAACATAATCCCCTAGTTTAGTAATTGTCACCATTAATAGAATGGAATTTTGAAAGACAACAATCATTAATCTCTAATAATTCGAACTTAATTCGTTAGTTTAGCAATCGTAACGAAATAAACGATCACGTAACTTGTCTTGACAGCATTATCCTGAGATATGAACAAAATAAAATAGTAGTTAGTAACCGTGAAAAATGAAAATGATAAGCAACCAAACAGATGATACAAGATCCATGAATTATTGTCATGTTTCCATGTCTTAGCAACATTTGGCATCAAATTGCAGCAAAAAGATAACATCAGTTCAGGCTTTCAGCTACATTATCAATACATCAAGTTAATGTCCTTTTACACAGTCAATAACAATAATCCATTATATCCAAAATTGTTGCTTTAACTTTTACATTATCTTATTAACAAAGCAATTCGGATCATAAGGTTCATTAAAGCTGAAAAGTATATGGTATGGCCGAATGGGTGAACACGAAAAATACCGAGTGATTTACATACCATCAATGCTTTGGATACAATTACAAAATTTGGTACTTCTACTTTACAAATATCGACTCAGGCTTAATGGCAACAAGTGAAGCCGTGAAGGGTCATGGCTTATTCTACATACAAATCACTTGTATATACACACATACAAATCACTTCTATATATACACACATAAAAATCATAGAATGGCAGGACTATGAATCATAAACCTTCTACCCACCATCATGAACCGGTCCATGATTTAGAATAAAAAATCATGATAAAAGTGAGTGAGTGAATTCATGATTCATTTACTAAGATGACTTTGGGGTCCACAAAAAGTAGAAAAATTCAATGGATAGATTTATAACACCTTCATCTATTAAGTTTGTTGGTTATGCAGACTCTAGATAACAAAAGACATAAACAATTAGACTATACCTTAGATGTTTGTGTGTTGACAACCTTGTTGGCTTGTTCTCAGCTAGATCACATTTGTGTCCTACAAGAAGCTTGCAGACTAATTCATTTGCATATCTATCAAATCTCACTCAGCCATTGCTTCACATTGTTGAAGCTCTCCATCTCAGTCACATCATAAAGAATCTGTTGCAATACCGATATTAACGTAAAAAAAGTACACTTTTATAGTTCAATTGCATCTGATTCTCAATCAAAATAACATAACCTATAGAATTGAAGATACCACAAAAAAAAAGTTACAATAACTAAAGATCAAACCTACGAGACTAGTTTGCATACAGCCATAGCTTGTGGGGAGAAAAATTGATGCAAATTTCATACAACATTCATCAGGTGGCCCACCAATGGTCATTTGGAACATTCTATAAGCAGGGCCACAACGAAAAAGACTTCTCCACAACCCTACATGGGTTTCAAGATCTTATCTTCTTCGGTGGTTCATGCCTAGTGTTCTAAAAAAAGTGGGGATAAGCAGAAAAGTAACCTTCCAATACTTTGGGGTTGTTTACCAAAACCAGCAAGCCACACTTGCATTCAGCTTACCATGTAACATTTGCTGCCATCAAAATGGATTGTTGGTAAACATCTTTTACCCTATAAGCACAACATATAAGCATTCCCCTCACTTACCAGGTAAGTTCTCGAGCATTGCTATTCCTCTTAAGAGTAAGATTTTTGGTCCTTGACATGCTCATTCAGAAAGCTAAGTGACATCTAGTAGGAGTTTACCCGGTAAGCATTTGGTAAACGACCCATTAAGCTGCTAGCAAGCAGGGATTAAGCAAATGATAGTGGATAAGTCAATGGCTAACCTAAATTTATAAAAATTGGATCTCTTATAATGATAACTAGCTGATTTTTGGAAAACTATAATCTTACCTCTAACTAAAATTCACCAACACTTACTAATGGAGACGAACTAAACTGAAATGACACAAGTGGTTTCCTTGGGGACAATTTCTCTCTTAACTGCGCAGGAATATGAACAAAAGACGTGTCCTCTTACCGGTGTAATTTATAACTAATTAATATCTGAATTTTAATTCTGTAGGACATAAAAGTTCAATGGTTTTTCACATGGGTTCTGCCCAATATGAATGCCTTGCGCAAAATGGAACTTGTTAGAGCTTTCCTTTATAAGGCCAAGAAAAGAAAAATATCAATTTTGACTGTAGTGATATCGGGTTCACGTAATCATAGGAACATAACTAAAAAACGAATATGAAGCTCTTTTCCTTTATAATGATCATCACATTATTTATAATGATCAAATGGGTTGATGAAAATGTGCAGAGCTTCCATAAATTTCAACCAAACCAAACAAAGTAATTCTTACAATGATTCCATGTGCACCTCTGTAGCAACTGCTTGTTATAGTACGAAACCGTTCCTGGCACGCAGTGTCCCACTATAGCAAGAGAAAGAAGTGGTTAAACAAGGCAACTTCTAGTAGACATAACAATTAAGTACTATATCTAGTTTCCATCCATATAATTCCTCTATCAAGATCACAAATCTCCAAAAGGGGTTTTACCAGAAAAAAGTATTTTGAATTGATATATCTAAAGTCCAAGTGTATTTATAGGTAAAAATCTGTTGTACTCACAATCTGCAGCTTGATTGTCTTCCCATCGAGCTCGAGCGTACTAATTTTCTGAAACATCAACCCTAAGTTTTAGCATGCCAGAACCATAAAAAGCCTTTCCGAATGTAAAATGTAAACACAAACACATATACAGAAAGACAACACTCACAAAATCAACTCCAATGGTGCTTATGTAACCATCCACATAAGAATTATCCTGAAAACAAAAGATCAATCATAAAATCCCCTAGAACCAAAAACTCAGATACAAAACATATTATCTAATTACCTAAAAATTACATTATGAAGATACTCAATCATGTTAAAAACATGATTATCTCTCCCATGAAAATCTGAAGGACTTAGTTTTACAAAATTGTAAGTCTAATGCCTGGAAATTTAATACAGAATAATATTGCAAAATTCAAGTATCCCTAAATGGATAATCTAGCAGAAGCAACATGAATTCCAAATAACAGTCGTTCCTTCACCAACATCAACTTTGAGGTGAATATGAAGGCCACACATCCAAGGTTCCTACCAATTTCAATCTAATTTCAAGCATAGATTAGTAGATCACGCTTCCACATATCAATTAACTAAATCGCGAAGGATTACGCAAAAAAACAAGCGACTGTTCAACATAAATGTAAGTATCGATTGAGACAGAATAAGAACCGTAAATCAGACCACGGGAAACCTAGAGACCGAATCTAACATACACAGATCTCAATGAAATCTATACATATATCATTTCTGATTGTTGAAACACATAAAGTAGTTTCGAGATCTGAAAGAAAGTAAAATTAACGAAATCACAGAGAAAAAAGAAAAAAAAACGCAGAAAAGTAAGAGAAATCCATACCTGTGGTGGAGAAGTTAGCGTCGGCGAGAGGTTGAAGATGATCGGCGCCGGCGAGAGGTGGCCGGCGACTTCCAACTACGAGCAAGCGCAAGGTGGAGCCTGCGGCTAGGGTTTGTGAAGGGGTGCGTAAATGGGGAAAGTAACGGAATGGGTTATCCACACAATTATTTTAACCCGTTCATAAAATAAAATAAAATAAAATAAAAATAAAATAATTTATTTTATTTTATTTTTTGATTTTGTTTTATTACCTTTCATTTTCCGTAGGTAAAGGTCCTAAAAACACATTTAGCTACGCTTATAGATTTCCGTCTCTAAAAATATGCGTCAGTAAATGTCTGATTTGTTGTAGTGTGTATTTATTTGATTCTGCCAACAATCTATTGTTTCATAAAGGATATAATTTGTAAGGTTGTTTAATTTTGTTAACAACTGTTAGCCCAGTTCAACAAGATTCAAAGATGGAGAAGAAGAAATTAGATGAAAAAGATGGTGTATTATAGAGAAAGCTTTCAAAGGAAACACACATGACACCTACACACATTAATATCTCTAATCGACTCTCATTAGAAAATGATTTCTCACTCTCTTCCCAAAGCCTAGACCCTTTATATATAGGACACATTTACATCAAGCCCAAACCCAAGCCCATTAGCTACAATTACTAGCTAATTACAAATTAATCTATCTCAAAGCTTTCTTTATAAAAATTTCTCTAATTAGGACAATTTGGTCCTAACAATCTCCCCCTAAAGTTTTATAAAGGAAGCATCTCTGATCTTCTCCCCCTTGCTTTTTTCAGAAAACTTTAGTAGTGCTCGGCTACATTTTGATCTCCATGCTCCCCCTTAATTATAGTTCTCTTTGATTCAAGTTCAACTGAAATACCAGATTCGATGTGCAATAACCGCGACTAATCCCACAAAATACAGCTCAACCTATAAATAACTCAACATGTCTTATAACCGCCTAATACAACAGCTTGCACCAAAGCATGTTGATTCATCCAACTATGTAGATCACCAAAAAAACAAAGGGATAGATACACGTTTGAGTTACAGTGTAGATCAGCAAGAAAAATAAAGGATCTGTTTTTAACCGCGTGTTGAGTAGGAATTCAGCATAAGAGCTCTAAATCTGATAAGCTAACAATAGGGAAAATATCGAAGCTTGGATCACCGAAACACCGTATAGAATGAAAAATTGGAGTAGATACTGAACGAGTTACTCGCTTTGATCTCTCTACTGCTCAGAAAATAGTTGATTTCCTGAAATCTTCCAAAATGTCAAGTAATCAGATCCAAATCTAATCTTCTTAGTCAGATGGATGACGACCTCACTCAAAATTCTAGATCACAACCGAATCTCCACGACAGTGAAATGGTTAGGAATTGAGCACATAACAACAGTACCATTTACCGAAGCTGACATCCAAAGAAAAAATTCGACTCCCACTCCTAAAAGGAATAATTTCATCGAAGAAAAACTAATGGTTGTAGAGAGTCAGCCTTCTGAGTAATCTAACCAAATGCAAAATCCGATCACCGTTGTTCTGAAATCATTACAAACCTTACATGTATTCAAAGAATCTGGAAACAGTTGGGGATATGAGAGAAATTCAATTCTTGCGATTGAAAACTAAATTGGGCTAAAACCGGGCTGATGTGATCTTTACAAATGGGAAATCATCGTGGCTAATTAAGCGCAGATATTTTAAAGCATCAAATGTATCTAAATCTGCGTGGATCTGGATCGGAATAAAAGTGATCAACCACTTAGGCCATATTAAACATCAAAGCCAACTAAGAAATTGTGGCCCAAAAAGAATACAACTCGAAAGCCCGATTGATCGTATAGTCTTCAACGTGCATTTAAAATAATTCCCGAACTAAATTTGAGCAATTTAGCATCCTCAAAAAAAATCCGTCAAATAGTCCCAATCCCCTAAACCTCTAATTGAGTGATTTCTCAGGATCAAACAAATCTTATGATTTGTTTGGCTCTGATACCATTTGTTGGTCTAGTTCAGCAAGATTCAAAGATGGAGAGGAAAAAATCAGATGAAAAAAATGGTGTATTATTGAGAAAGCTTTCAAAGGAAAACACACACCTACACACACTGATATCTCTAATCGACTCTCATTAGAAAATGATTCCTCGCTCTCTTCCCAAACTCTAAATCCTTTACATCAAGCCCAAGCCCAAGCCCAAACCCATTAGCTACAATTACTATTTACTAGCTAATTACAAATTAATCCATCTCAAAACTTTCTTTATAAAACTTTCTCTAATTAGGACAATTTGGTCCTAACAACAACTTATTGCAGTATATTTGTAGAATGTAGTACACGGTTATTTATCTTATAAACGTATTTTTTATTCATGAAGTGTTTTATGAATAAGGTTAAGTGTCTTAAGAGGTCAATTTTGTTATAGTTTGTTGCTATTTACTGTTGTAACATCAAAGTTAAACTAAAAGGTGAACGAATAAATATTTTTAAGTTAAATAAATAGTTTTACAATATTAGTATAGATCCGTTGGTTGGTTCCTTGTCCTTGCATACAGGAGATCCATGTTCCACTCTTGTCTATATATATTTTTAAAAAGTCGAGAGGTATTTAAAAAAAACTTCAAAATATAAGCTAAAAATAAAGAATGGCAACAATGTGACTCAAATGTAGGCCTTTTGTACAAAGGTGGGAGCATTTCCCATCTCCGCCATTAAATTATTATGTTAATATTTGAGTTTAAAAAAAACTACATGGTTGCATCCAACAAAATAATACATTGACACCCTTAAAAAACATTTTTCCCCTTACAACGGAAATATGATGCAATGGCCCATGCCACTGTATCATTGAATGTAGGTCACCCCTGGTTTAAGTTTACCATTTATTTTACAATGAAATACTTAATGTTATTTACCAAAAGAAAGTGTAGCACCACAATCCAGCCTCGGTGGGAAATCCCACGCGACCATATATGGGATTGGCAAGGCAATACACACCCGTGTAACGCCTAGTTCAAATCCCAACGGCCGTGTCATGTTGGGAAACTTTGACTTTTATTGACTTTTGGCATGTGTTACCATTGGTAGGTGTTTTTAGGCGTGTATTGTGTAGGTTTTAATCAGAATCAGATATCAAAAACCCAACATTACCATGCGAGTTTTGGGCTCAGAAATTGTAATACCTGAGTTATCAGTATAGGCCATTTTTAATAGTTAAAGGTTCAAGTTTCACCAAAAATGGGATGTCAGTATGAGTTTATTGTATTTATATATAATACTTAAAAACAAAGATGTATACGATTATATGATATGATTGTTTATTTGCGATATGAATCAGTGTTTGTTATATGTAATTGGATGAATCATGACTTGTGTAGGTAGGATATTAGAGGAATCATGAAAGTTTAGGTTCTAAATGTTCTTTTTTTAAGTATGTAATATCTATATATGATAAATACTTGCATGTTTAATGCCTTTGATAGGTAATTGACCATTGAATTGCATTGATGTCTAGAGAGGGTAGGATCTATTGGTAACTCGAGGAAGTTGCATTAATGATCTTTTGGTATCTGGTTACTCATTTTTCCAATGATTTAATCCGTTAAAAATAATAATAATTTCAGTCTTATGTTATAATTTATGAACCATTATTGATTAAAAGTAAAAATGAAAAATGTAAATACATGGTAATGTAAGGTAATACATGTAGTTTCAATCTACAAATGCTTGATTAACCATTTCATTAGGGTTGTTTGTTTACCTCCTAACAGTCCCATTAAGATTTTGCCTCTTAATCGTTAAAAGGTAAATCTTGTTTGGCAAAAAAATGATATGTTTCTTAATAGTTATAAAACACTCCGAATGATTTTGTATCATGTGCATCCATTAACCATTTAGCGCACCGATCTCATTCTCAACGATTACCAAACCACCATATTTCATTTTGCATAATATGATATGAGCCTATTAATCATTCTGACTACTTAATCATCTAACATCAAACCATTCAGCAACATGCAAACAACCCCGATCTAACTAACTGCAAGTTCTCCTTTTATTTCAACACGTTTTAACGCACATCAACATACGAAAACAAGAGCAACAAAAGTTAACCAACTAGAAACTAACGAAACTTGCTAACTGAACAAAGACATTCTAAACTTTTGAGGTCAATCTAGAAACTTCGTATCAGAGATCAATCAATCATGTCTCCATGATCCTTGTGACGACAACTACCACGAGTACAACCACAGAGAGAAATAGCGAAGATCGTACTTTCTCTTCCATCACATCATCAAGTTTTGATGTGTTCTTCCCGTTTTTCAAAGTAGACTTTAGGGCTCCGATGATAAAAACCTCTAGCTTTTCAATGAGCTCCATGAATTTTAATCTCATGAACGCAAAAATCCACTTAAATATAACAGTTGTTGAGTCGAGTTCTTGGTCGTAACTCGTGGCTTTCTCTCTGGTTCCTGTGTCGCAAAAGATCTCACCCATTTGGATGTGCGTAAATGAAAAAAAATTATACTACAGTAGAGTATAGAGTTGATCATTCACGGGCTTATGTTGGGCCTAGACCAAAGGTAACCTATTTTTTTATCCAATGGGCCTAATTTAGTAAACTCAAGTCCTTTTTATGGGTTTGAAGTGTTGCCCTTATCCGTCTCAAAAAATGGATAGGCTTGCTAATGGGCGTAAAAATGTTTTACATTTTTAAGAAACGAACTTATATAAAATCCAAACTTAAGTAAAATGATTCAAAATACATAACAATTTTTCCAACTTAAAATTTAGACATAAGTGTACATACTTTTTTAAAAAAATCTTTGGCCAAAATATGGAACATTTATAAAAGGAAATTAACCAAACGAAATAATAAGAAATCGATCAATTTAGGTCATTATATATGTTTTTATATATTAGATTTCCGGATAGTATTATTATCATGAGACATAATTAAGTGAAAACCGGTAAGTATGAAGACTTTTCAATTTTTTTGTAAAATTATAATGACAAAAGCTAATTTACTGTAAAAATATTAACGGGTCTGGGCAGGCCAATTAATCTTAACAAATCAATCTATGCCCCCTCATTTCTTCAAGAATGGTAGTCCAAACGAGCTTTTCTTACGGGTCGAACACAACCATTTTCCCGACCGATACCATGTATTCGGTCTGGTTTTCGGCTCCAAATAATCCTCAAAATCAGTCTTTGGTATTTCGGTATTCGGTACCGGGATTCCCCGTAAGTAATGAAACTGAACCAAAATTTAAAGAAAAAAAAAACAATGTTTTTTTCTTTAATGCTTTGATTATCCCTACATCTCGTAAATAAAGTTTTATCTTTTCCTAATCAAACTATATCATCTTCTAAACTACCCAAACTTTCTCCATAAGTATCCATATTTCTCTCCAATTTCTTTCATCATCATCAAAAACTCAACCCCCTACATACACATCAAAAAATCGACGAACTCTTGAACTTTGGGATCGGTTTCGAAACACATCTGATTATGAAGATATGTTGGTTTAAGATTTGTTTTAATACATTTTAAAATTTTTAGTCCTAAGTGATCCTAGCTAGTATGGATTTTCCCGTCCCGAAAGCTTTCGGTACTACTTTTTAGTCCCAAAAATTTTCAATACCAACCGGTTAGATTCCGATCTCATCCCTAGTTGTCAATTCTAGGTATGATTAATTTAGGAAGGGGTGAAGAAACTAAACCTGTTTGTGGTAAAAAGCCTTGAAGATCCTGAACTGCATCGTTCTTACAAATCGCATCCCACACCTCTGCATCTGATGATATTGATCCCACCAATCTCTACATAATTCATAAACGATTTATTTTAAATTGTCGCAAGGAATATTACTTTTTTATAAAACGAAGTTAACAATCTAGGACAAAGATAACAAAGGGTACGCACGGTACTAAATCACCATAACTTTTGCTACGAGTGTCCATTTTAGGCCCACGAGCAGTCGATTCAAAGCCTCGAACGAGGAGCACGTTGTGGGTAGGTACCCAACTTTCGAACCCAAAAATGCTGTTTAAGCATGCTTTTTAGACGTTTTTTTTGTAATTTTTACCTCTTTTTTGCATTTTCGTTGGGCTTTTATGTTCGGCTCATGATCTGTTTCCGGGCCCATTTTTTTGGCCTTCTTATTTATCATTTGTTTGTGTAAGTTGGATGGTCGATACACGAATGCAAATATTTTATTTTCTTCCAAATTTTGAGTTCTTTCAAATCAAAATTTGATTCCTAAGGTTCGATATTCATTGCACATTGGCATTTCTAGCGACGGGTTAGTGGTCACAAAGATCAAACTGAAAGGAAAGGTTTTGTCAATAAGCACCTGAACTGAAGCATCAGTTTGCAGCAGATGGTAAGCATCAAGAAGTCTCTTTTCCCCCAAAGATCTCATTAGGGTTCTAGAATCATAAGTGAATTGCTCCAGCATTTTCCCATCCATCACCCTAATTTCAAAACCATATTTGCAGCATGGTCATTACATACATACATAATACATTTCACGGGTTTTAATTTGGTTTTTATTTGATAATTGTCCTTTATGGAGGTTAAATCTTGTGAAAACCAAATATTAACTAAAAACCCGTGAGAACCGGTTAAAAATAATTTTTTTATGATTTCTTTCCATCAAATGTTTGGAATTTGATATATTGTTTCACATATATTTTTATTCATATGGTGAGTATCATCCATGACTTGGTTTCACCATATGAATCAAATTTTCATATATTTTCGAATCATCATATGAATCAAAATTTTTATTTTTTACATGGATGATACTCACCTTGTGAAGAAAAATATATGTGAAACAATAGTTAAAATCATAGTCTTTGATAAAAAAAAATCATGTAAAAATGTATTTTTCAGTCGGTTCTCACGGGTTTTAGGAATAATTTGGTTTTTATTTGATTATTGTCTTTTATGCATATATAGATATAGGGGTGGGTTCAAATGTGAACCACTTTTTGGTTGTGAACGTGAGGACAACCGAAAGCGCGACACGTGGCGGATTACTAGGCGCCACGTTAGATCCACGGCGGATGATTAGACGCGATTCATGGGAGGGCATTGAATTAAAGTGGGGGACCACACTCAAAGCCGCCACGTGTCACGCTCTCGGCTGTCCTCACGTTCACAACCAAAATGTGGTTCACATTTGAACTTTCCTCTATATAATATATATATATATATATATGTTTATATGTGTGTGTGTATGGTTCATGTGAGAATAAGAGTTATGCTGAGAAGGTGAGAACAAAACATTTATATACATTTGTTTACCTTCAACTACTTCTGTTTACCTGTTTTTACTGTCATGATCAAAACTTAAACAAATTCGAGCATGCGAAAGTGATTGAGTTTATGTAAAAGCTTGTGAAAGTGAATTAACAGTGAAGATAAATTTGAAGACAAAGGTAGATGAACGTAGCTAAAGGTAATTAAAGGAACATGAATGTAGTTTAAATGTACTGAAAGTAGTTGGAAAAAACTTAGTTAAATTAGAAAGTAAAGTCATCCGAGGGCTTAGATTGTTTTTGTGAGATCCATAAGACTACAAAGTAGTACTGAATCTTCATACAAAAATAACGTGAAGGTATAAAAGCAAACCTTCAACATGTTTTTGCCTAGATGGTTCAATGTTTTCTTATACCTTCACACTATTATACCCTGAAAGTTCAGTGTATTTTTGTGCCTTTACAGAGTCTTATGAATACATGCTAATCTCACGAGAACCCAACCTATATATGCATAAATATATAGGGTTGGCTTCCAATGATAAATTGAGTTTAACGTAAGAAACATGATAAGTGGTTATCAACCGTTGATGAGAATTGGATGTACATTAGGATGAGATGCACCGGATCAATTCCCTTTTAAACCGCAATTTATGGGAGGGCATGGGATTAAAAGTGATCAACGGTTCAGATCCACTTCTCACGTTAAACTCAACTTGTCACATGATCCTTTGCCTACACAGGGAAGGGTTCAAACGAAAACACCTTCATTTTACAAGAACACTAGATCGCCATTTAATATAGTCAAGCACTTGTGATACTATATTTGATCACATATATTACATATGTGATAATAATTCAGAGACGTATGCTCTTACACTACTAGGCTCTCTTACATGCATGTTTATCACTAGTGGTGTAAATGATACGAGAAAACTCAACAACAACTCGAGATTGACTTGGTCAAAGCTCAGTCAGCACTCGACTCAAATAGACTTGGCTCAAACTCAAGCTCAACTCGACATACTAACGAGTCGAGTTAAGGTTCCCAATACTTGACTCAAAAAGCTCGTAAGATACTCGGATCTTTAATTCTAATTAGTTTTATCAATAAAAAACTGTCGTAGATTTTTAGATATTTGAATAAAATTGTATATTAGTTAACTCTAAAATTAATCAATTATTCTTTTATTAAAATCATAATTAAAAGAAAAAAACCCAAAAAAAAAAACTAATAAAGTGTTGGCGAAATTATCCAATGTTGGAAGAGAGATGATAAAGGAAGGGTGAAAAGTTGTTATAAAAATGGAGTTTGTAACTTTGTAATTTTGATGATGAAATTTGATATGCAAACCCTTAAGTTTTATCAAGTTTAAGAGAACATCTTTAAATTTTATAATTTTCAAGAGAAGTCCAAAAATTTCATAAATTTCAACCGGTGAGCTTTGCAAAGGGGTTTCCGGTGGATTTCTAATGAACTTTCCGGAGGATCTACTGTGGATCTGACTTTTCGACAAATTTAGGCTACAATGTAGTTGTTCTCGTTTGAACCTTCTCACAAGTACATCTGTACGTGTATATACATATACAGGGGAGTTCATTTACAAACTACTCTTAGAATACAAACACTCATTCATTGGTTAATTCGATGGATTTTTTTTATGAAATTGTGTAATTTGATGAAAATGTTTCATATAATTTTTTTTCTTGACAAAATTGTTTCATATATACGTGTGTGTATATATGTGTGTATATATACAGGGTGCGTTTGGTAGGTGGATTGGACAGAACAGACAGGAACAAGGGCTGTCCCATGTTTGGTGTGGCTAAAAATGGAACAGAACAGAACCCAAGTGGAACACCCTTGTCCCATAAAAAAGCATGGAACTAGATGGAACAACCAATCTTTTACCAAAATGCCCTTTTTCTCCGCCTAATTACCCACTTACCCACCATCTTCATTCTTCACCATTGATTCTCCATCTCCTTCTCCAATTCCCTGCTTTCCACAAAATGCCCTTTAATAACTCTTGTTTTCTCCCGTCTAGTATAGTTATGTCTTACCAAACGTTGAACAACTGTCTTGTTCTGTTCTGTCCTGTCTAATCCTGTCTCGATACCAAACGCATCCTTACAAACCACTCTTAGATTAATACAAACCATGCAAACCGTTGATTCATTGGTTAAATTAATGAATTTCTTTATAAAATTATTTAATTTGATGAAAATGATTCATATAATCCTTTCTTGATAAAATTGTTTCACATATTTGTGTTTTCTTATCTAAAAATGAAAATGTTCCATGAAAATAAGAAAAATACATTCAATAATAATTTTAGATAAAAAACATCAAGATATGAAACAATTTTATCAAAAACCGAATTATAATATAATTTCAACATATTAAACAATTTCATAAACCAATTTCATTAATTTAACCAATGAAATAGACGACTTACATGGATTGTATTCGAAGAGTAGTTTGCATTTGATCGGGTTCACGTGAGACCAAGTTGTTTTCGTGAGACTGATGAGACCAACATTTTTTACATGACACTTTACAATAAAACACTGTAAAAGTAAAAAAAATCGAACATTCATAGTAAAAACATTGTAAACATTACGTTCAGGTTGTTTTTTTATGTGAAGGTTCGATTTTTTTTACCTTCAAAACATTTTTGCTGTGAAGGTTCAGATTATATTTTTTTTACCTTCACAGCATTTTCGTTGTGAAGTTTCGTTCTTTTACCTTGTTTTGGATTTTTTTTACCTCGATAGTGTTTTTTAGTATGAATATTCGAATTTTATTTACCTTCACAATGTTTTGTTGTGGAGTTTTATTCGTAACGTCTTGGTCTCACGCGGTCTCACGGAAACAGCTTGGTCTCACATGAACCTAAGTCTATATATAGAGAGAGAGAGAGAGGAAAGTTAAAATGTGAATTCAATTTTCATTTTGAACATGAGGACCACTAAAATCTCGCCACGTGGCAATTTTAATCGGTGCCTGAGTTTTATTCGGACATTAATGCAATTTGAATATTCATGCTTTATTCAAAACGTGAGGACCACTAAAATTGTGTCTAGTGGCAATCCGAATCGGCGTCTAAGCTTTATTTAGTCTTTAATAAAGCATGAACCATGAATATTCAGACTGAACATTGTCACGTGGCGCGATTTTAGTGGTACTCACGTTCTCTCTCTCTCTCTCTCTCTCTCTCTCTCTCTATATATATATATATATATATATATATATATATATATTCAAATGTGAACTCAATTTTGGTTTTGAACATGAGGACCACTAAAGTCACGCCACATGGCAATAATCACTCTTAAGAGTGAATAAAGCTTAGGCGCCTTATTCACTCTAAATAATGCATGATGTTCAGACGTGGCATGATTTTAGTGGTCCTCACATTCACAATGAAAAATGAGTTTTCATTTGAACTTTCCTCCATATTATATTATATATATATAGAGAGAGAGGAAAGTTCAAATGTGAACCACTTTTTGGTTGTGAACGTGAGGACAACCGAGAGCGCGACACGTGGCGGCTTTGAGTGTGGTCCCCCTCTTTAATTCAATGCCCTTCCATGAATCGCACCTAGTCACCCGCCGTGGATCTGACGTGGCGCCTAGTCATCCGCCACATGTCGCGCTCTCGGTTGTCCTCACGTTCAGAACCAAAAAGTGGTTCACATTTGAACCCACCCCTATATACATGTATATATATAGAGAGAGAGAGAGAGGGGGAGGTTCAAACTTCAAACGAGAAACATATCAATTTAAGAACGTGAGAAGCAAACTCAGCCACTCATCCGGTTAACAAATGCGGCTTTGACCGGCCCCCCCTAAATAATCTCTACCCTCCCATGAATCGCGCCAATGATCATGTCCACCGTAATCGTGAGATGAGTGGCTGAGATTGCTCCTCACGTTCTCTTAAATTGACATGCCTCTCGTTTGAACCTTCCCATATATATATACATACAAACATGTAAAAGGCATGGAATCATATGTGAGAATTGTCATTTTCGATAAGAAATGTAAGTACTTTTGAATCGTTGATCACTTTTAATCAAATGTCCCTCTATAAATTGCGGCTTGAAAAGAGAGAATTGACTTGATGCATCTTATTTCGGTACATCGTATCATAATGCTTGATGATTCCTCAACCAACGATTCATAACCACTTTTCTTCTCATCAAATTTGAGACTTCTGATCAGATCCCCCAACCCCTATATGTGAAAGCTTAAATAAGGAGGAAAAAGAAGACTTACCTTCGAAGATCTGAAATGGCATTTTGAACCTCAGTTTGAGAAGGAGCATGTCCAAAGATGTTTTTACTAAAATACCCTTTTGCTTTTCTTTCACTTTCACTACCCAAATTGGATGAAACAGTCTGAGAACTTGGCGGTGGTGGTGGTGGTGAGTGGTGGTTGGTGACGGTGGTCGCCGCCGCTGCTGCTATTGCTCCATTTCCTCCTCCTTCCATAGAATGAAAATCGAAGATTCGCCTTTGTGTTCATCGTTCAAGATAATGTTTGCTTTTGGGGATTTATTTTCGTCAAAAGTCCTCCTCCAAGTTTCAAAAATTGCAATCCACTCCAAGTATTTTATACTCTATGATTTGTCATAAAATTTATTAATTAAAGTTTGTTGTCCATATTTTCATGTTTAATAATAATGGTTTATATTAAGGTTGTTAATAACGTGAGACTTGGCGTGAGGCCTTAAGCCTTAAAAACCATGAAGACTTGAAGAGGTCATGACGTTTTTTAAGGCATGATTAATGACGGCAAATCTTTATATCATATATAATATTATATACATAAGCATATATGTTTTCCTACTATAACTAATGAATCAATAATAAAAAAAAAGCAAGTTAAATATTAAAAACTAACAAATAAAACACTAAAAAGATAAGTTAAATCAAATATTATGTTAAAAAAACTATGCATAACACCATGTTGTGCCTCAAGCATACTGTGGCGTGGAACACAAGTCTTGAACCACACAGCGTGCCATGGTTAGCAGCTATTGCGGCCAGCTCTTTCGAACATTGGTTTATATAGATAGGGTTGGGTTCACGTGAGACCAACCTATTTTCTAGAGATCCATACAATCATAAGTTTACACTTGAAAATTCACTCTATAACGGATATATTTACAGTGTTTTGCTGTGAAATTACAAATATAAAAATATTCTCGTAGGTAATTCTAAGTCTATATAGATATATGCATTAATTGTTTGAAGTCCCATACTGATTAAGATATTAAATACTGATCATTTATTGTAAACGTTAATCTTGTCATTTGAAAAGAAAATACATTCTCAAACGTTTTAATTTTCTTTTCTTTTTTTTAAAAAAAAAAGTGGTTTAGCAATTAGCAACCTTCCGGTCTCCTTTCAAAAAGGAAAAAGGAAACTAGTAACCTTCTAGTTGATTCACATTTCACATTGTCACCTAAAAATATTATATAAATGACAAATCAAGTATGCAACAACTCGATAGATAGTTGATATAAAAGTATAATGACCATAAATTAAAAGAACATATATCTATAAGATTGTAACCTTGACATGTGTTTGCGGACTCGAACTTTTGCCTCTTTATATATGCTAATATATTTTCTTGGATGCAAATATTCTTGGAACAAAATATGATACGTCTTGAGGTCTTTTAGATTATCTTGTCAAATAGGAATTTTAGCTCTATTTACTATCAGAAAAAAATCAAATCGAAGTATGGTAAATATACATGTTACAAATGAGACAAACCTATTTTCAATTGATGAGGTCACAGTTTGTAATCTTCTTAAATGATTTTGATTTGAATTAGAAGTTTTCTCGTTAAGTCGTAGATGTCTAAATTAATATATTTAAATTTGTTATCAAGATCAAGTTTGGTTCATACATTTTTTGACAAATGAGAGATAGTTGCTCTTTTGAAATAAAAATGTAAGGACGAGAATAAACACATATATACACGGGGAAACACACACTTGTGTTGTACACGGAATTTTAGTGGAATTTTATGAGTAAAAGACGAATGTTTCTTTTGTTTGAAGATGAAGAATAAAGAATAATGGGAGAAAAGTCTTATGTGAAGCTTACGAGGGAGCAAGAAGCATCGTTACAAGATGTCAATCCCGGGGAGCTCAATCAACCTATTGATGTTCACGAGGTCTTCTAATTTGTCACGAAAAAGCAATATTTATATACCACACACTCACATACATCTATGGGCATACGCTCATGTGTGTATTCACACACATGTCCATGCACACACCTTTCATTTAGATGGAAGAAGATAAACATCGGATTGTTGACCCAAATGCTAAATTTGGTATTATTTTGATAGTTGCATGCTCGACGATGCCCAGAATGTGGGCAGAGTTTACCGACAACATATGAGTCACCTGCCGATGAAGATTGGTCAACTGGAATTTTTAGTTGTGCTGATGATCCTGATAGTTGTAAGTACAAATCTTTTGTCATTGATATATTTAAGCATAAATTACAATCCAATTTCATTGATAACCATGGATGTTTTTATAATGATATATGGGTTTTTAGGCATGACTGGATTGTTTTGTCCATGTGTTTTGTTCGGACGCAACATAGAGAACTTGAACGATGAGATTCCCTCGAACAATGCATGCATGTGTCACGTCTTATGTGTAGAAGGTGGCATGGTTCTAGCTGCAATTGTTGCATTTGTCCCCGGAATTGATCCAAGTACATCGTGTCTAATTACCGAGGGTCTTTTCTTCGCTTGGTGGATGTTTGGTATCTATACTGGCATGGCACGACAATCACTCCAACGTAAATATCACTTAAAGGTATTTTTTGAACGACCACTTAAAGGTATTACATGCACATTTTCATCATCCAACATATATTAGCGCCCATAATCATATTCATAGGACGTGATATTGATTTCTAACATTGAATTTAACCATGTGTTTCTAGACCTTGATTTTGAGTTGGACATAATGTATGTATTTAGTTTACTAATTCGATCATTCACTTGATATTTCTTTAATTAACATACATTTTGTATAGGATTCGCCTTGTGATCCTTGTGCGGTGCACTGCTGTTTTCATTGGTGTGCAATATGCCAAGAGCATCGTGAGATGAAGTTGCATTTAACAGCAAATGCAGAAGATACCTTAATGAGTCCGCCTCGTGTTCAAGAGATGAAGGCCATCGAACAAGGCAGGACAAATGCCGAATCTGGCTCTTCATCTTCGTCCTATTCTTCCTCTCCTCGAAGAGGTAGTGAAGATGGTAATAGTATGGAGCTTCAAGTCATTGAAAGATGAGCAAAATCTTCCCGTATGAATATCGTGAAGAGAATCTATATTTCTTATCGAGAAAGCAATTGTTGCTCAAACTTTTATTTAGATGCCATTGAGTTGGGACCAATTTTAATTCAACCTAGGCTTCTTGTGGTCCTGAATGATTTGTAGAATTAAGAACATAAAACTCTCCTCTTTTGGTGTTTGATGACGATTCTCTCTTGTTATTTATAAAGTGTAAAATTGACATGCCATTATTATTATACTATTAGAAAATCAAATAATTTATAAAATACAAACTAGCCATTTATAATAAAACGTAACTATAACACACCATGAAAACTCAAGCATGGTTGAAACAAATACCTAATCACCCATCAACTTATCCATATCTTAAGCACAACAACACGTCATTACTTTTACTAATACACATGAATTTTCATTAGTCATATAAAACCAATAACCAATCTAAAATGATTATATTCAAGTCTTTAATATTCTATTCAGTTTTCGATCGGGTTACATAGGGCCTGTTTGTTAGCAACTTAACGAGCTTAGTGGGACTCAACTTATTCGGTCAACTATATATGGTTGTTTGGTAGTGGCTTAATGATACCAAAAAAAGGCTTATTCACTAAGCATTCAAGGAAAAGCTTTATGCAGAAAGCCATGTTTTATTTTCAAAATATGTTAATCCCAAATAAATAACTTGCTCCTTCCATTTATGAAAAATACCTCTCAAACAAAACCATTTGCAATCTATATAGACAACTTTATCCATACGTTTAATAGAAAACCAACCAAACAGCCCCCTTAGATGTGTAAACCCAAACCGAATAACCCTAAATTAGGTCACTTGAACATAATCTAACTAATCTCATGTAAAGAAAATGAGTAAATGACGTCACTTTTAATTTCTATAAATGCATATTGAGGGGGTGATTATAAAAAAGACAAAAGATTGAAAGGGGCAATTAGGGTACATTATAAAAATTAAAACGAATCGGGTCACACGACCCGCCCATCTACCCGGCTTTACTTCATATCTAGAAACTCCATAACACCCAAATTTAACAAAAACCCCAAAATTTCAATTTAGGGTTTATCGATAGCAATCAACATCATGATTCGATCTTCTTCACGTTCTTTGTACAAATTACGTGCTTTCTGTAGATCATCGCCGTCTGTTAACTCTTATCGGTCACCGATTACGGCCACCGCCGTTCGGCGGTTCACCGCCGATTTGGGGATAGGGAATAAAAGAGAAACTGGTATGTATGTGTATAACTATGAAATTGTTATATGTTTTTCTACATTGATAAACAAATTGTTGTTATATTGTTATTGTTTTATATAATTTTTTCAGGAAATTTCAGTTCGTTAGTTTCTCTACAGTCGAGATTTCATGTTTCCAGGGTTAATGGAGGTAGTAATTTGAGTTTAATTGAAAAGAGATCGTTTGCAACAAGAGCTCCACCACCAAAAAGTGAAAATGCATCAGAGGTTAGATATTGTAACTTTTACTAAACTGGATGAAGCCTTTATTATTTTAATGCCAACATTTTATGCTGAGTTGGTACACTAGCTTGATTAAGAAGCTAACTTTGTTTTTTTTTTTATTTTACATCTCCAAATGAATGTATATTAGAAAGGCATGAGCTTTTGAAAAGCATTGCCATTTTCTATATAGTGAACAATTAGTGTGAAGCTGCTCACAACTGAAAATTCTGTTTATCAGCACTTTGTTCTAAGAGCACTTATATTTATATAAGAACCTACGAAGAGTTAAAATGCTTATGAAGAGGGATTTGTTTCAATCTCCAGTATTAGCAATTTAGCATGCACAGAATTCCACCAAGTAAGATTGAGTTGCAGACTTGCAGTTATTGTTTTGTTGCACTTCATGAGGAAATGCAATGTTGGATCATGGTGGCTTTACTGTTGTATATGATGAACTTGTCTCTGAGTTAAATGCTTTATGGGTGATGATAACCAAGGTCTAATTTTAGTTTAGTTAGTAGATTTGCTACATATATAGTTAAAGCTGAAATTTTTGGTGGCACGATGTACAACTACGGCAAAACTAGCACATGTTTCTCCTACATTATGAAGAGTGCATTCGGTAATGGGATGGCTGTCTAAACTTTGACAAAAAAAGACCCTATTTCTATGTGACTGCTAAACACAAGGAAGCTGAATAATTTTCGCTCTAGAAACAGACAACTAGGAAAAACAGCGATTATTGAACACGAGGTCTGATGATCTTCTGTGAGGAATTATATTAGTTACATACTTGCAGTAGACTGCCTAGTTCTTCTCCTTTGGAATTGTCTTTATGTAAATTTGAAGTGCTTGTGAGTTGTGAAGTACGATAATCATAAATGTTCATCAAATGTCATCTGCTCCAAGAAGTCCCATTCGTCGGCTTGATGTATAAACTCTCATGGCAGGGATTATACGTATATATCTAGACCAGTACTTTTTCACCTCCAGTCAGCCTAACTTGTTTTAGCTTGAGTGGTGCTCCATGTATCAACTACTCCCTCGTCCCTCCATCTTAAAATATTTAAATAAATGAACCTTTTTCTTTGAAAGTGAAAGCTAATTAGCTAAGTGAACCTTTTGAGTTGTAAAGAAACACTTTTCGTTATTCCTAATTTCTTGACTATATAAACTTTTATCACTTTGAGGTGTATATAAACTCATTTAATTTTCAAATTCTGATGATCATGAAAAAACAGTTTTCAATAAAAGGGCATAACTGAACTTTTTCGATCTATAAATGAGAAAAATTATAACATAAGAGTAAATGTTGTTTAAAAAGTTGAAGAAGGCATTTAACTCTTTATTTTATGACATATCTAGGAGTCAAAATGCTCATTTAAGTTGCTATGGAATTGACAATATGTTTTGGTTTTTCGTAATTCACCTAGTTTCATTTATTTAATAATTACTAATTAATATCATAAAGTGTTACCTATAAAGGTCAGATAGTATTGCAGGTTTATTGGATGAGAAAACCCAGGTTCAAAACTACCATTCTGAACTTTTCATGCTTTCTTGGAAGTGTCGGTGTTGCCAAAAGATTCTTTAACAAGGCTAGAATGAAGGATGTCTTACCTGTATTCAGAAGTCTTGTTTGTGCAAAGCAGAGCTTACATACTGTTGTTTTCAGTGTGTTATTTACCATTAATCGACACACCATTTGAAGTTGGGATTTGGAATTGAAGTTCTCTTATTTTTTATCTTTATAGACAAGGAAAGAGGTATCAACTGTTGAAGATCCTTTTGATGCACCCACTTACAATATACCAGAGAAGCCAATGACATTTACAGAGGGAGCTTCCTATAGTGTCGTTATCCTGATAGGGCTTGGAATTGCTGCTGCAGCAGGATATGGTGTTTTCAAAGAACTTATATTTGAACCAAAAGAGTATGGAATAGTTCTGCAATGATATTATCTTTTGGATCAAGGAATTTCCTTATATATTTTTCAGTTTCTGTGTTTTTTTTTTCCCGTTATTTTATGGGGTTGTGTTCTTCTCTTTAGGTACAAGGTTTTTAACAAGGCTCTCCGCAGGATTCAAGATGATAGTCAGGTTTTTCCATTGTCTTCACTCCCTGTTCTCTTTTCTCTGTAGCTAAAAGATGCACCAACGTCAAATCCTCGTTACAATCTTGAAACATGAGTTTAAATTGCATGCATAGATTAGCCATATCTAGCTGTGAGAGAACAATGATCCTCCATGGTGACGTATATTTTTAAATCTGCTTAACCCTCACAAGCTCCAACTTCTTCCAAGTTGTTCTTTTCTTTTTCTTATGTTAGGAAACAGGAATGACAAAAGAAAAAGGGGGAGGGGGGGACGACTTTGGGAATGAAATAACTAAAAAAGGTAAAAAAGGTTGCAATGCAAATATGAAGAGTGAAATGAACCAAGTGTGCTTGTGTGCATGGCTCGTTAGTTCAGAGGGATTTGGGCCAATGGATATTGAAACCTCATAATACATCTGCATTCCCTTGTAATATAGGGAAAGTATATACTGAAACATCAAAGTGTAATCACATTTATGAACACCCAAAATATACAGCCTAGAAACTCACTCTCAATTAACAGTGAGCACCGTCTCAACTCCCAAGGATTTTATGATGCAAAAGTTTTACCTCTAAATCTCTAATCCTCTAAAATTCCTAGATATGTGGGACTTCAAATTGGAATGATCAAAAAGTTTTATAGGTGGGATGCTCTGGAACCTTGATTCCAATTAAGTTGTTAGCTTAGCATGAGTCACAATTTCTCCTTTTCTTTGTTATTCTCTGTTTCTAGTGTTTCAGGGAGGAAGCAGTGCTCTATTTTTTCATTGTAGTGAAATAATAAAGGAGGAGAATAGAATGTTTTCTTGTGGTTGGAGCATTGGTGGATAGATACATACTAGATAATCACCATGGTCGTATAAACTATCCGTTAGGGGTTCTCAGAACTTCTAGTTGAACCAGACGAAACCTCATAGTTGTGGTTAGGTTTGGTTTGAAAAAAAGTGGTTTGGAGTTCTAAATTTGCTGTTAAACTGACTGTAACGCACACTATATGTAAATAGGGGGGCTTACACAATTGAGAATGATCAAAATTTGTGAGAACCCTGAGAACCGGTACATCATGTGCTATTTTGCATTTTTTTTTTCCCATTTTAGACGGCTTCAGATTACTGATTAACATATATTTGTTTCACGTATACTCGTTTTGCAAGGTGAACCTTTTCTATGTGTTTGCAAAACAAAAAATACACATAAAAAGTTCTATATTGTGAACCACATGCATATAACTTAAACACATTGTGCAATAGATATATGTTAATCAATACCTTAAGTTATAACCTTTAGATGAAAAATTTCATGTGATTATATCTCTATGGCTTTAAGAGAATGGGGTATATATATATATATATATAGTTCATAGTTTATTATTTTATAAACATGCTATTAAATATTAATTAAATATGATAAAATTTAAAGCACAATGTCATAAATTATAATGAGTTAAAAATATTTAGTAGGACTACTGGACTATATTTAAAGCAATATCTTTTTTGTACAGTATCGAATTAACATACCATACTAACTTGATGATCTTTTAGCATCACCATTTTGAAGCCAAAAAGCTTACTTTCTTCTTGTGTACAGGTTAGAGTCAGAATTGGCTCACCCATTACTGGATACGGCCAAGAAAGCAGAAACCGAGCTGCTCGCCAAAGAATCCCTAATAGAATTTGGAAGGATGACGAAGGTGTTGAGCATGTTGAGGTTAGTCTTTTCAACTCCTTTTAGATCCCTGTCTATTTATGGCTCCCTAGCATGACCCCTAATTATGTTTTGTGAATCCCAGTAATTATGTTTTGTGAAATACATCTGCAATTAAAATCTAAAAGATTGTTTTTTAGAAATATTAGGTAGTTGGAATTTGCCCATTTATTTTACTCATTGGCTTTGTCTGTTAATGTAGTATGTTGGACGCATTTATGTAATTTTTTAGTGCATGGACACATACTGGTTTTATGTCATGAATAATGTGTGAATAAGAGTGTGTGAAAGGAACAATAAGTTATCTAACAAGCTTTAACGAGTGTGCTTTGTTTCTGATTCAAGAAAACTACAAGTTTTAGCATAAATTACGAAATTACATGAGGGGTATCATGTACTTTCTACATATAACCCCTATATTTCTATGGTGATATTAGGTACTCATCTAACTTCTGATGGTACATAATAACACACATGAATGCTTCAAGCGTCGATTGGATCTAACTTTATGCGAAGTTTTTGACTATTTCTCATATATTAAAATACGCCCCAGTGCTGGATCACTGATAAATAAAGGCTAGGTCTTGGTTCGTTAGGGATTATTCAAAGTGTTATCTTCGGGGACTCATGGGATTAGTTGACATGATGCAAATTGTGTGTTCGAATAATAATCTCATATATATTTCCATTATTCTTTTGTTATAAGTTCTGATTTTTGTTGGTATCTTGGTCGTATGATAATTGATGGGTGATTTTAGGTTAATTTTTACATCCGAGGGCCACATGGAGCTGGGAAGGTTTTCAGTGAGATGTTTAAAGACAAAGAGGACAAGAAATGGAAGTTTATGTATCTGCAAGTTGAGATCCACTCACCGTCCCCATCAAGAATGTTGCTCGAGTCTTATATTCCAGCTTGATTAAAGAAACACACTCGATCATTCAACCTTATGAGGTCCATCCATATAGGTACCATTTGTCTGCATTCGGTGTTCTATTTGATACAAAATTTGGTGTTAAGTTTGTCCACAAAATCACACCTTTTTTTCTTTATTCCATTGGATTTTGAGTGGTAGAAGAGAATAACCCATAGAAAACCACAATACAAAGGATGATTAGGAAATTGTCATTCTTTAGTCCGAGATATGTGAACTAGCTGATAAGCTAAGCTGGCTGTTTGGCTATTGGCGGATAAACTAGATGTAATGATAAGCTAGCTGTCAGCCAACAAGTATGTAGCTTAACATTCAACATGATAAGGTTTTGATCGTTTCTGTAAAATAAAAAGTTTTAGTCGGAAAAAAAATGAAAAAAGCCGCCATGGCCCATTCGGTGTGCGGATTTGGAATTAGTTCCAATCCTCAAATGGTTTAAAGAAAACTTTGGAATTGAAATTGTGGGATTTTAGTCAAGTCTCGCAAACATTGGATTTAGAATTCCATTTCACCGGATTTCATAGGATTTGTTAGTTATAATGTGTTAAAATATGTTAAAAACATTTGCCTAAAATAATCAAATAAAAAAGGTAATTTAGTAATTTAATAATTATTTATATCTGTTTTTGTAAATTATCTACAGATAATGGAATTCAATTCCATTTCAAATCCTATAAACCAAATACCACAAAGATACCAAATCCTTCCATGAAATCCGAATCCATTGAAATTATTCCGTTGAACCAAACAAGCCCTTAGATCGTTTTGAAAGGCTACCTGACGTAGCATTTTAAAAGTTTGCTTATAAGCTAGTCTACGGTTTTCTAAGCATGGGTTTTTTCAATAAGCTCAAAACTAAGGTAGCTTATGGGTCGGAAATATGGCCTTAGTATCTTAACTATGATAAATGACATAAGAGAATTTGTTGCAAGACATTAGCTAACCTCCTGAAATACAGAGTTAAGATCAATCTGGGTATAAGATGTATGTGGACCTTTCGGCTTTAAGAAACGAAAATAAATAAATTTGGAAAGCAAAGCAAGAACCTATGGTTTTGGATGAAATAATAATAATTAATTATTATAAATGGTTTAGAAAAGATTGCAATGAGCCAAAATTAAATGAAAATTGTGATGATATTATAATTGTTGATGTTTTTATGCAGGCAGATGATGGAATTGAAATAGCAATTTGGTGATATGCAAACACCAATTCATCAACTCATATAAAAAAGCCTAAAACAGCTTATCAGTTTTATGGAAGCTGCATCTTATGTGTTTTCATGACTGTTTTTGGCCTTCTTTTGTTCCGATTTTTTATATTTGTAGCATCCGATTTTTGATGTTTGTAATGGAAGCGCAAAGGATACGAGCATGTGTGATTGATTGCTACCTAAAGGAAGCCTCAATGGTTCTCGAAGAGGTGATTTTGTCGAATAGCATTTCCATTAGAAAGGGTTGTACGGTTTCGATTAAGAACACAAAAGTTTTGGACTCAAACACTTTAGAAATGGTTGTCAGTCTAATTTATTTCGTATCGTCAGCCTAATGAGAAAATGAGTCCAATTCAAGGGTTGCATTTAAAACATGGGACATGATAGTACAAGATAAAAATTGTTATCCTACTTAGGGGTGACATGAAAATTGATCATCCCACATTTGGACATGAGAGAGGAATAAGTTCAAACCAAAATAGGTGGAATAATATGGGACAAAAACCACTATGGTAACCTCTAGATCTACTACAACCTTCTTCACCATCTCCATAACCATCATGGGGATCAATTACCGACCCCCATTGTCACTAGCACTACCATCGCCAATTGCCTCCATCGACAACCACCACGCATTGCCACCTACCACCACCTATAGCTCCATATCGACCACAACTACCTTCACCACTGTTGGCTGCTACCGTCTTGACTGTCCCACCATCTTCTAGTCCTCCATAGCCACCATTGTTTACCGCTACCATCTGTAACTTCATTGTTGCTACAAAAACTCTAATTGTGCTTCAACCAACTCATAAGGATCTTCCAAACCAACTCAAAGAGAGTATTTCCTTTGTACTTTTCAAATTACCACCAATTATATCATATTTTTTTATCCAAATTTCATACTATTATATATGTATGTATCTATGTATATGTAAATTGTCTTATAAATGAAGTCATATAAAATTTACCTTTATTTGTGACATTTGTAACTATTATATATATGGTGTATAAAATCGTCAAACAACTTTCTGCGCTAACTTGTGTAAACATGTCATATCCAGTTCTAGTCGTATCAAACATCAAACACATTTTTTTTGTGAAGTTCTGTCTAATCATGATTGGTTACCAAACACTATTTAAAGAAGCAAACATATGTCTTAAGGAAAAATATAAAAAAAAGCGAGGAAAAAATATTTGTACTAGATAAAAATCAATCAAATAAGTAGGGATGTGCATGACGCTAAGGCGTACCCCATGCATTTTATTTTATTGTCATAGGACTAGGTCGTTACTTAATGGTTTCAGTTAAGTTACAACATTTACATTTGAAACAATTTCATGTAGATAAACAATTTGTATCCAAATATTGTTTATGGTGTTGAGATGTCTAGCACAACTCCGATTTGTCTTTTGATAGCTCGGAAGTTCCGCGTTTAAATAACTATGTTTATATCTAATCCTTGATTTTGTTTATGCTCTTCTTACAAAGCACTTCTCCCTTGTTGTGTAGGCAAATCTAGTTCAGGCTCATGCACATCAAGGGGTGAAAAACACCGATTCACCATGTCTTGCGTTACACTGTCTAAGCTCGGTGGGTCCCACTGTAGAGTTTGAAAGCAAAACACAAAGTTCGTATTAACAAGGCATATCATCACTCATCAACAAAAAGATGATAACATTGTGTACACTACAGATACATTACTCAATGTAGAGTTTGGTAAGTTTAGGTGTATGGGCTAGTTTGTGTGCACCCTATCTCATAGGTAACTAAAATTTACAATTAACCAAACATTGATACCTTATAATTAAGTTTTTGGTTGATTTCAAGAGATTTTTTAAGTTTCTTTTGTTGAATTCGATAGACTTTTTGATTTTTTTTGTTAAATCGAGATTCTTTTTGGTTTTTATTGATTTCAAGAGAAATTTTCGATTTTTTGGTTGATTTCGAGAGAATTTTTCAGTTTTTAAGTGCACCCCTGAAGTTTCGAAAATAATACGGTTAGCACCCTCCAAAACGAAACGGTTGCACCTATACAAAACTAAAATTTTTTATCCATCGCGGGACAAATAATACGATTGCACGTGCCACCGTGTGCATCACATAAATATGAAATGTTTAGAAATGGGACCTACTCGTGTTATCTCCACTCTGTTATCTTTAATTACCCTTGATGCGACTTTCTACCAGTTGAGTAATCCCTCAAGGTTACTTTAGTAAATGTAAAAAAAGTTGTTGTATCAACAAAATATGAAATGCCTCATACCTTCGGTGCAAAATCTTTGTCAACCATTCGTGCCCGGACACCCTAAAGAAGATATTTTTCAATAACGTGGTATGGTTGGATAAAAGATAACCTTGAAGAGTAAATGGCAAGTGATGTTGGCCAATATACCTCACGAAAGTCACTCGAGATCTCACCACCAATGGCTCGTGAAGTTAGTCTGTACTCGCGAATTAGGCATTGACCAAGAGTCTGAAACCTCGCTTCTCGTATCTAAACACAAAATGAAGGATGATAAAACTTATAAACTTAAAATTTTGGTTATGGAACCAAGTCATAGAAGGCAAATCTTGAAGGACCCACCAAAGAGTCATTGGGTCAGTGGCATCCTAGGTGGGATTTAAATCTAACCAAAAGTGAGGAAGACTATTTGTGAGATTTTTTGTACATAAATATTATATATACTTAACAAAAGGGACTTACCGATCTCAAGGAAACCTTCAAGCTCAACGGTGATGCGTACTTGAGTTTCTTTAGGGCAGATTCCCACCACCCATCGTGAGTGTTGGCGACTTCATTTTCCTATCATTTTTCATATTCGTGATCTTTAATAAAATTTTCATAAACGAAATTGAACCTCATATATCCCATAAAGGTGTATGTTACGTCATTAGAAATGCACAAGGCCTAGGCTCCTTCCAAGTCCGTTTTCGTGAGCAAAAACTAAGGTCCATGTTCTTTTAGTCCCTAGAGGGATGGTAAGACCCCATACTGTCTGGTTGGGGGATGGAACAAAGGTTGCCTTATAAGGGACTTGATACCTCCTTTATCAAAACCATTTTAAAACCATGAGTCTAGCTACGTCAGAAAAAGGACAATATCTGGTACGGTTAGCCTGGGATGTTACGGACTTGGCCGGATTTGTGGTCTACAAAGGGTCCTCTTGGGCTTTTTTGGGCTTCACCAGGCTTGGCCCAAGTTCCGGCACTAGGCCCTGGTTTTTTCAACCGGGAATGGGGGTGGGATTTTTTGTGCATCTCCGGTAGTATATATGAAAGAATTTCATAAACACATAAAAAGTTGAAACTTCCGATGTTACCACGGTGCTAATAATTTCCTCAACGGTTTCATGGCTGAAACATTTGTTAATTGTTTCCATCCTGGTGAATAAATGAAGGTAAATGATTAGCTTCTTCGGTTTGATTTGCACAAAATAATGTAGCAACTAGATTTCCTGGATAAAAACTACAAGAAAATTGGTTTCATATAATGGGGTTGTTGGTTATTTTTCATTAAGTCATGAATGGATAAAGCTATGTGTGTGGTTTAATTTGTCTACGGTCTCTATAGATTAAAAATTTTTCATAGCATTTAAACATTCTTTTTCTTGTAATGATTCCTATTCATTTTACTATTCATGTAGCTTCCCGAAACAAGCTATCGCACATCTGTACTAATTTGGCATTAGACTATAGAAATCGCATGTTGTTAAGTTAAAGGTAACAACACTAGAATAGCGAACAAGGTAACGGTTTTTGTTTAAAAAATCAAATAAGAGTAAGTTATACCGATCGTCTATGAGCTTTGGGCAAACTCCACTTTTTGCCATTATTCGCCAAAAATACCCAAAAGTTAAAAAAGAAAATGGTAAAAGGATCAAAATTCCCATTATTTAAGAGATGGTTTAAACTTAATGCCTCTTGGAGCTAGGTACCCCATGATAGCATATCGATATGTTGGGAGCGTTGGTGTTATCATTCGGCAAGTAATGGCATGGTAATATTTGGAGTTTGTCCATAGCACAACGGGCCAACAACGGCTGTAATTTACTCTATTTACAAGAACTCAAAAGAAATTATAAGTAAGAAAAATGGTAAAAGTAAACCTGTGGATAACATTGGTATTATCCGGAGGATGAAGATCACTGAACTTTTCAAGAGAAGTTTTGATTACAGCTGGATCATCGGTTTTCAAATTTCTGAGATATTCTTCAATTAATGGTATATTCTGTAGGAAAAGTGATAATAGAACGCATGAAACTAGGGTATATACTGTAGGAAAAGTGATCATAGAACGCATAAAACTAGGGTATATAATGAGGTCACAAGTCAGAAATGCCCAAAAGAATGGACTAGTCCGTTGACCTTAAATATAGAACGCATGAAACTAGGGTATATACCGTAGGAAAAGTGATCATAGAACGCATGAAACTAGGGTATATAACGAGGTCACAAGTCAGAAATGCCCAAAAGAACGGACTAGTCCGTTGACCTTAAATGAGTATTTATTTCACTACATAACCTTTTTTTGACAAGTTTAGTGTTCTGTATATTGAAAATGACATTCTCAAACATGTTAGAAGGTCATGGATTTAAAAGAAAAATGTCGTAAAGTTATTTAACAAAAGTACCCCAAAGAACTAACCGAGCTGTGTGAATAGTGCGTAGCAAGCCCGTATGCAATCATTTCTACTCCATTGAGTACATTTCCCGTTAGAGCCAAATACTCTCCTATATACCATGATTGTTCATTTCAGCATTATTAATCATGTACTTAGCTAGTGCTTAGTAAATATCCAAATAAGAAGACTAAATATTGTGAGAAAGTTAGAATAAAAGGTAAAAGGATAGTTCATACATGAATCACTAAAAAATCCATTTGAAGATGCATATGTGGATCTATATGAATAACTTGTAATGTCCGTTCACGTATGCATCATCGGATAGAATTTTATTTCTTGAATTTTTTAGTGAGTCACATATAACTTTCATTTAGCCTTTTCTTCTTACATTCTCATGGTAATTACCTTCTTATTTTAATTGACCCATAGTAACCAACTTTAGAAAATCATGATATTAATCCTAGAAGTTTGATCATTATATGATTTTGAAAAGTGATAGAAATTGAGGATGAGTTTGGTTGTTGAAAAACGTTTTCATAAAATGGAGTTGGGTTTTCATTTTCAGTGTTCTGTGAAAATTTTAGAAAACGCGTTTAGTTGAAATAGTGGAGTTTTCATGTTCATTTTAGAAAATTAGAAATTAAATTTTTTTTAGAAAACGTGTTTGGTGAAATAGTGGAGTTTTCATGTTCATTTTAGAAAATTAGAAATTAAAATGTTTTTAGAAAATGCGTTTTGTTGAAATGGTGGAGTTTTCATTTTAGAAACTTAGAAAATGCTTTTAGAAATTTTTGCAAAAAACCACAAAAATCAGTTTTCTAATGTACATAGAAGTTAGAAAACAAAAAAGAAGTTCATTTTTAGATAACTTTTCAAACTCAATGAAGGAAATTCGTTTTCTAAAATTTCATTTTTCTTGGAAAATCGAAAACTTTTCCACAACCAGACGTGCCCCGATTGTCTAAATTACGAAACCAACCGATCCTAGTTATTCCGACCCATTGGTTCATAATTCCTTACTATTTCGGTGCCTTATACTTAATAGTAGGAATTAGTTTAAAGTTAAAAATAGCAATGAATTAAACTATATAGACAAAAATCATAATTTCTAAACGATAGAAAAGATAATCAAAATTATTAACAAACCACATTGACGAAAATTCCAATTTACTCTAAGAAAATAGAATACCTAAATAACCAGGAAGATGTGAAAGGTGAAAGGAAGCACCAGCATCAGGATGAAGACCAATTAATGTTTCAGGGGTAGCATAAACCTGTAATACAATGGAAGATTAACGTTATCTTCTATCAGTTATGTTATAATTTTTTAAAAATGAATTATACAAAATGAAAACTTTTGAAAAATTCAAATCTAATTGAAGCAACAATTATATTTTAATAATGCCAACATTAATCATATTATCAAAATTATGTAAATTCATCATCCTAATACACTTTATAAAAACTAATAAAATATTATAACACTGTCTACCTTATTGTCGAAAATAATTAAAGAAAATATATTTATCTTATAAGTATTTAAGTTTTAGACATTTCTAAAATCAAACAACAAGTTATTTTCCTTTTTATTAAATACTTACGCAAAGTTTGTGTAAAGATCAAACTAAAATCAACACTTATCAAATGGACAATCATAAAATTGAATGAGTTAAAATAATTAACAAATGGGTAATCCTGTATAAACTGATTTAATTAAGAAATTATAAGATAAAATAAAACGTACAACAATATTAGAAATAAAAACATACTACATTTAACATTTGTTCTCATCATTGAGAATGATTTATTGCAATTAACCATCAAAATGTTTTTACATAGTTTGCAGAAATATATATATATATATATATATATAAAGTCAATTTATAATGATTTTTCGTTGTTTTGACACGATATTGTCACTTAAATTAAATACAAAACCTAAACTCTGATAGAAACTCTATATAAATTGATATTTTTAACTTGACCATCAATGAGATAGAGATGAAGCAAATGTGGATTAAGATATAATGGTTACTTAAAATGTAATTAAAATAAGTTTATGTTTAATATATAAAGAGGTAAAAAAAATTGGCGTATAAATTTTGTTTTTTTAAGAGAATAAAATATAATTTATGATGGAATTTGGCACTTTAGTTTGCAAGTTGCCACTACATACACTCTAGTCAACATGACACTTTAAAATAATAAGAAGTTATTTATTAAATTTTTTAATGGATAAGCATTATTGATTTAATTCACATTTAATTATCTTATCACATAAAATCTTTGGTCATAGAAACAGAATTTTTAGTAAGTATTTTAAACCCTACCATTGTAGAGTTTTATTTAAAATTTAATTTTAGTGCATTGAAAATGACGAGGCAAAAAGGGTTTACAAACAATGGACTCCTATAAAAAGCTCCATTGAAGATCTAAAATCTACACCTATTTACGTCATACACATCAACGTTAACTGGAATTTATAATTTGACTTGATTTTGATGTATATTAATATTACTTTGTATTTAGCAACTAGACTCCTAATGAAAGTTATTATAACAACCTGTTTTTTTATATTTCTTACCACATCACTTACAACTAATTAATCAAATTAAATAATCTAAATAACAGTCCACAAAATTGTTCTTATAGGAACATTTTTTGTGGGTCCATTATTTTTCAACACCAATATTTATTATATCTTCATAATGAATTATCAAATATTTAATTTTAAAAACCAACAAAATGTCAATTTATACCAAGTTTTTTTGGAAAGGTGTCCGGGTCAAAGTCTGACTAATACCCGACAATTTTAGGGGTTAAACGTGACCCCACTTAAATGTTCCCAGGCATGTGTACGGGAAGGCTCGAACTCAATTAGGGTGCTATGAATCCCTCGAGCGATAACCAATCCACCACAGCACTAAAAGACAATTTACACCAAGTTTACACCATAAGAACCACTATTCTTATACAAAAGCTCAAATAATATAATGTTTTTATAAAAAGATACTATATTTTTTACTTATAAAAACCTTCATCGAAAGATGCTCTAAAAAAATCAAACATAAGATATAGTATAGGCATATACTTACAGTTTTTTTCGGTCACAACCTTGAACTTTGCCGGAATGGAAATTCCAGCCCCTCCACCCATGGTAATCCCATTCAAGATAGCGACCTAAATCACACAAATATAGTTTCAATAATTATCATTCCCAACTATATATGGCATATAAACATTAACACAAATATTTGCAAAGCATACGGATCAAAATTGAAAGAAGTTGCAAATTGCAATGATCGTTGTTAGTGTAAATAAGATAAGGACCACACAAGATAAGTTACTTTTCAGGTGTACGTTTGGCATGATTGAAGCTAGACAAGATTAGACTCGACAAGTTGCTTGAATTTTTCTTTTTAACAGCAAAGTAGAGTACTCAAATCAAGGAGCTTCGGCAAGGCCATTACGTCCGACAAGAGAACTCAAAATTTATTCAAGCCACTAGTCTCAAAGGCTGAGAGCAAGGGCAAACCCAAAGAGAATTACAAAAGGAGTCTTACAACCTTTAGAAGCTACAAACCATCAATCGCATACAAAGGATTTTGAAACCACATGTCACTATTTAAATGATTTTATATAGCCATTGGTGATAGTGATTGTGGCAGAGGCGGAGATGATTGTTGGTGGTCAGCGATTGTTGGTGGTTGTGGAAGAGTGGAGTTGGTGGACAACGGTAGTTGAGGGCTAGCAACCAACAGTTGTAGAGGTGGTGGTTGTGGAGATAAAAAGGTGGTAATGGATTGGTAGTGGTTGACGGTGATGGAGGGGCCAGTGCCACTAATGATGGTGGTGACGATGGTGAGCGGTGCCGGCATGATGAGGTTTGGAGATGGTGTGTGGTGGTCAATATAGATAAATAAGGTGGATGTGGTTGTTGTGGAGGAGGGGCGACACCATAGTCAAATTAAAGTGGGGGGAGGGGGGGTTATAGAACCCAATAAAAAAAAGTAACTCTTAAATTCAACAAAAAAACAAAAGTCATTCGAAAAAGAAAAAAAAACTCAGAAATATTTTGAAATCAATCAAAAAAACTTTAAAAATCCCTCGAAATGCTTGAATTAGGCTAAACAATAGCAGACGACTTTTGTGGACATTTAGTCCACCTTTAAAGGTGCCCTATCAAGAAAAATGTCCGGATCCATCACCAGGTGGAGGTGGTAGTGGGTGATGGTTATCGTAACCGACAGGAATGGAGATGGTCGACTGTGGCATGTGGTCACCGCCTTCATAGTGGCGGCAGCAAGCACATGGTGATCATTAAAGTAAAAACTATATTAGGGTTATATCAAAGAAGGGCAGATTGACAATTTTTTTTAGTTTTGTCCAATCTTCATCCCATCTTGTTCCACTTGAAAAAAGTTTAATTTGTTTCACACAGTCTTTGTCTCATGTCAAGCCAAACGTGGAACAGTAAATTTTGTTTAGTCCCATGTCATGCCAAACATCAAACAACGACTCTCATCTTGTCTTGTTCCATGCACGCATCAGACAAAACTTAAACAGATCACATGTCCGAAAACCTAAATTTAGAACATATCATAAATACTGAAAATGTCTACTTAATGATCCAAAATCGTCGATGGACATTTATAAATAAAAATCATTAATGCGTACTTACATGTGGCTTCAAATATGTATGTAAATAATATACAAATTTATATGTTGTCGAAAAGAATTCCTTGCTTCCTTTAATGTTGCCTGCATAAGATGAATTGGGTTTACACATTAACAAAAATTGTTTGGTTTTATAAAGTTTAAGTTATATCAAACAGTTTATTAAGATATTTAAACATATTTGACTTCCCATAAAACGAATATTTTGTTACATTATGCTTGTTGAAATAAGTGTTTTCTTTTTACCACTTTTTATAACATCATGGATGGCAACTATATCGGCACCCAGCACAAAAAGCCCTGCCATTACCCTACAAACAAAATCCAGAACAATGAATGAATTATGAAAGAAATGGTAGGTAATTAATTGGCAAGTAACATTGCACTTAATGTATACATATAGAGTCAGGTTTAAATGAAACTCAAATCTTATTGCAAGATTAAGGACAATTAAAGGCATGCCATGTGGCATATTGTCTGAATAATAATACTAAATGTTGTGGTATTCAGTCTGAATAATGATTGAATAATACATAATATCAAATTATCCAGACCGAAAATGCCACATGACACACTCTCAGTTATCCTCATGTTAGATTTGAGTTCGTAGCGAAACTTTCGTGTATATATATATATATATATATATTTATTAAAAATGTATGTATGTATATATACCTTCATCACAACAAAACCTACGTCAGGTGTATCTTCCCAAGTTTCATATACTTTCTGCAACCTCTTTACCTTAACAATCACCAATACTCAAATTCAGCTAATTATATAAAATGGATTAATTTCCTTTCAATATCTTAATTATAAATTAAATGAAAATATAGGACCCATATTGGGGAAAACTTTATTATAGTCTCTTAATAAAGGAATAGGTTATTTTGAAATGTATAGGAAAAAGATAATAGGTTGTTATGAAAGGGGATAGTTTTCTAAAATGTATTAACTTATACCTAAAAATTTATTGTGTGTATCCGTCTATCAAAAATATATTTTTTTAATGTATCAAGCATTTAGTTTTTTTTTATTGTGTGTATGGTGACCTCCTCAACAGGTTATCACCCGCTTATCAGCAGTTGGGGACGGCGGCCGAAGGTTGTGGGTCGGAATCGATGGTTGCAACGACGCTGATGGTTTGCGGCGGTGATGGTTTGGGCGGCGGTGATTGTTTGTGGTGGTTCTGGGTCTCTGACGACAGTCTCCGGCAATGGTTTACCGACCAAGCAGCGGCTGTGATGGTTTGCATTTTGCAATGGCGGCGATGGTTCTGCGGTGGCCGTGATGGTTTAATGGCCAAGCAGCGGTAGTGATGGTTTGCAATGGCGGCGATGGTTCTGCGGTGGCGGTGATAGGTTTATCGGCTAAGTAACGACGGTGATGGTTTGCAACGGTGGCGATGATGGTTTGCACAGTGGTTTTGGGTCTCCGGCAACGATCTCTGACGATGATTTACCGGCTAAGCAGCGACGGTGATGGTTTGCAACGGCGGCAATGGGTCTCCGATGATGGTTTGTGGTGGTTGCAGCGGCGGTTATGTGTCTCCAACAACAGTTCTGGGTCTCCGACGATGGTTTGCCAGGTAAGCAGGTATGAGATCATTTTGATAAGTAGATGCACACAATAATTTTTTAAGCTTGATACATTTTGGAGAACTATACCCATTATGAAATGTATCCAAAATGTATAAAAAATAGATAAACATAGGTTAAGAGAGAAAATTGATCTAAGGGAGTGGAGAGAAATCAAACCTTTATTATTCTATTAATATAAATAGATGTTGAAATTTAGGATCGGGTTGATAAATAAAAATATCGACTACCTTGAATATTAATCTTAGAGTAAAGTTCAATTTTTGTCCCTGAACTATGTGGATTTCAACATTTTTCGTCCCTAAACTAAGGAAAGGCGAATATCGTCCTTTAAGTATGCACTTTCGTCTTGATTTTGGTCCCTCTCACTAACATCCGTTAACTTTTTCCGTTAGACCCAATTAAATGAGGGGTAATATGGTCATTTTACCCATTTTCTTATTTTTCTATCTTTTATAAAATCTATCAAACTATAGGGACTGTTATGTAAATATAATATAATATTATATATATATTATACACATATCAGACACCCTTCGTCGGAATTCAATCCCCTCCGCCACCGTCGTCTCGCCCAACTCCACCACCACCGCTGTTGAAAATTCGGTCACCGGAAGTTGGGTTAAAACACACCGCACACACACACATCACACACAAATAACATCTTTGTTGGTTGAAGATTAAAGGTCTAAGAAGGGTTAAAACACACAGCACACACACATCACACACCAGACACACACACCACTCCTTAATCTCGATCTCCACTTCCCGATTTCTGTTTGCAAAGCCCGGATTTCTGTTCGTTGACCCATTTGATAACCTCATCACCGGGTGTGGCTGTCGAGCTTTCTCATTTTGGGGGAAATGGAATGGGTTCATCGTCGGTGGAGGTGACCCGACAGGTTCACCGGTTGTGTGCCTGTATGGGGGCGGAAATACGGTGTGTGTGCGTGTGTTGTTTGGAAAATCAAAAGCAGTACCAAAAGCGATATGTGTGTGTCGATTGGGGGAAGAAATCAAGAAATCATCGTCGGAGAGAATGCCGAAATTTGAATGAGAGAAGGGAAGGGGGACGGGGTAGACCGTGGAATTCATTAGAAAGGCACACGGACCAGAACTCTCCTCCGGCGAAATTCCGGCCACCGCCTCCGCCTTCGCCGGTGCCGGTTTTGATGAAATTTTGCTTGATGTGTCTGGTGTGTATTATATATATAATATATTTACAAAAGAGGCCCCTGTAGTTTGTTGGGTTTTGTAAAAACAATAAAATAAAGAAAATGGGTAAAATGACCATATTACCCTCATTTAATTGGGTCTAACGGAAAAAGTTAACGGACGTTAGTGAGAGGGACCAAAAATAAGACGAAAGTGCATACTTAAAGGACGATATTCGCCTTTCCTTAGTTTAGGGACGAAAAATGTTGAAATCCACATAGTTCAGGGACGAAAATTGAACTTTACTCTTAATCTTATATTTGTGATTGCAGATGTATGATTTGCTATATCCCTTTGTATATATTTTTTAAATTAGTCTTAGATATAGACATTGTTTGGTCAAAATAAGTTAGCTTTTTATAAGGTGACTTATAAGTTAGCTTATTTTCTGTGTACATGTTTGATAAGACTAAAAGTAGCTTATAAACCAGCTTTTTAATAAGCTACTTTGAGTAGCTTATGAGAAATTTTTTATGACTTTTTCCAATTTTACCTTTTATTAATATTAACCATTATTAATTAAAATTATATATTAATAATTATATATTATTAATAAATAATAATAACTATTAATAAATAATAATAATTATTAATAAATATTAATTTTTAATAAGTATAATTAATTACTAATTAAATTAAATTATACATTATACATTATTTATTTTTAAATGTTATTAATTATATTAGATATTATTTAATATTTTTAATTATTAAAAATAAATATAATAATTTTTAAAATGTTATAAAACATGTTAAATACTTTAATAAAAAAATATTTGTATATAGTTCTTAATTTTTTTAAAATTATTAATTATTTAAGATATGTGAAATTGATCAATGTTATTTTTATTTTTATTATAAGTTAATGTAGATTTTATTTGAAGTTTGTTTTAACAAATTCTAAATTTATAGTGTGTATATGTAATAATAATAATCAATTCTATATTATTTCAATATATTATATTATATAAAATTTTTATTGTTTGTATTATTTAACATATTGTATTATTAGAAATTTATTTTAATTATATTATTAAAATTTTGTTTTAATTACATTATAAAATATTTGTAATTGATTATTTATTAAAGATGTCCTTTTTGGTCATTTTACATACTCATAAGCTAGTTTTTGTCAAACGTGATTTGTTCATAAGGCTAGCTTATCAGCTACCAGCTAGCTTATCAAGTTATCAGTCACCAACTAGCTTATCAGTCATCAGCTTATTTGCTAATTTGCCAAAACATAGGCTTAGTCTTTTTTTTATTTTATTAATTTGACGTAGATTCTTAGTGTAAGTTTTCTTGTGCCTTTCACTAGCGTTGCTTTTGCTATGTTCTGAGGTACTTTTCTACAACCTTACAGTTAGGTTTGATGTATGTTTTACTTTCTACATGCTCAACTTTTTGAAAGAAAAAATGTATCCTCATCCTTACATCGTTGGTGTACTAAAAATTACAAAAATTGCTCATGAAAGATTTTGTTTTTGAATGTTTCGAATTATTGCAATAATTGTGGAGTTGTCTCAACATTGTGTTAAAACAAAGTTGAGGAACAAGAACCGTTAAGCAAAAAGGGACAAATTCGTTAAAACAAAGTTGAAAAATGAGAAACGATTAAAAGTGATAAATGTTAGGAATCAAAAGTAAACTTTACTCTAATAAATTACGGATTTGGTCCTTATGGTTTGATGATTTTTATAGAATTCATCTCTAGACTTGATTTATTATAGATTTGGTCCCCGTGGTATGCACATTCTGTTCGATTTGGTCCCTGAACCAAATAGCCATCCAACAGGTTCGTTAAATCCAAGGGAAAAACCCGTATTTTTATCATTTTTCTGCATTCTAACATTTTTATTAAAAAACTTTTTTAAATTATGGTCTAAAATGTATGAACTAGAACTTGAAGAGTCACATTTATAAACTATGCTATTTTAGCTTATAATTATAGTTGTATAGTTTATTAGAATTGAATAGGTTGTATTTGATTCCATTTAGTTTCATGATATAAAGCCATGATCATGATTAATGTATATTATTAGCTTCCATATATATCCCAGTTTAATTAATGCACTATTATAATTATCTAGAAATAGCTCTAGTATTTCCTAATATAATGGTTTGTAAATTTTTTAGAGTTACATGGTTTTTATTCGATACAACCCCATATACACATGAAGCATGCACATACACACAACATGCCATAAAACACACACCAACCTAGAATACACACAAAACATGCCATAAAACAGACACTATGGAAGAACAAAATGTTTTAAAAACCTGGCATACAACCATCACACCAAAGGAGCAAATACATCGGAAAATGCATACTACAAGGATCAAATTCATGATAAACGAAGTCCAGAAACGAAATCCCTAAAAAAGACAATTTTTCCGTCTACTTTAACGAATGTGGCATACAATCGTTACACCAAAAAAGCAAAACCAATAGAAAATGCATACCACAAGGATCAAATTCATGATAAACGAAATCCAGAAATAAAATCCATAAATTTTAACAAAGCCATATGGACCTAATTCACTCTAAATTTTATCACCAATAAATTATTTTATCATATAAAATTAATTAAACATTTCATTAAAGAAAAAAAAGAACAAACCATGGAAATAGTTAAGGCATTGAGGAAGGAAGGTCTGTTGAGAATTACACTTCTCGAATTCCCATTTTCTTCCATTAACACCTGTTGAATTTCTCCCCAAGTTAACTCATCAAAATCATCTTACACATTAAAAAACGATAGAAATCAAACTCACAGAGGAATCATGATCGTCGATGATTGTTCGATTGTTGTTAAAGCTTCGAGTTCTTCGTCTGAATTCACTCATGATGGATCCTTGTCTTCGCGCTACCAATAAGCTCTTCATCAAGACTGCGATCGTGTGTAAAAAATGAAGAAATCCGAATGAAATCGGGGTATTTATAATCAGAAAGATGGTCCTTAGCTAGCTAATCTAGTTGCTTTCATAGCCAACCCTAACTACTAATCTAGTTGCTTATGTTATTAAATGCTTACCGGTTGGCGGTTCATTTATTTTAAACATGACAAAGTAGAAAATCTTATCTGATAAGAGGCAAGACAAGGACCAATATTTACGGTTTAAGATGCTTATCAACGATACATTTTCATAACTAAGAATGTACACGGTAAGGTAAATGAAGGTGAATATGTTGCTGGTAAGGGCTTACCTGGTTAGCTTTTAGTAAACGGACCCGAACGGTCTTATTCGGTAACATAGAGTCTTATTTGGTAGGAGTGATAATAAAGATGGAACGTCCTGGTACTAGAGATGAATGTAGATTTTTTTTTCAAGTAGTGATACCATTTGGACTATAAGAAATAAATGTAGGTATACTTTTCACAAAGTCATGATTGTTTTGGTGGCTAGGTCAATGCCTTTGCTAAGTTAGGCTATGGGTTCAAGTCTTTTTATTACAATTTTTTAGAAAACATAATAAATCTAAAATTAAAAGGTAATGAGACTGACGGGATTCAAAAACTCGGTTGGGATGGAAGAAAAACCTTGCAAACCAACTCTACCAAGGAAAACTTATTTCGTCATTGTAGTTTTGCGATATACACAGTGTCATACAACAAATTGATTCGGTGGTACTTTTCATGACCCTATAACTTTTACATTATGACAGAGGAACCAACCAGTGGCCCATACTACCATATCTAGGCAAAGGAATATCGTGTGAGAAGTAGATCTAAATCCTTGGTCTTTTTAATCTCATGCCCTTCCATCAAGTGCACTTTATAAAGGAATAGGTTTGGTGCATCTCATCCTAATGTCCATCTATTTCTCATCCAACAATTGATAACTACTTCTCATGCTTCTCACGGAAACATTAATTTTTCATTAGCACCCAACCCCCGTATCTATTATCTAATGCGATGCGTTTCTCCTTGCCCGTAAAAGACGCTGGCAACTCTTACCTAGCAAGTGTTTACCATCTAAATTGCTGATACAATACTGCTTAGATGGACTACAACAAACTGTAACACACTTTTGGATACAAAACTGCATAAACTACAACAAACCGAACCACATTTTGTGAAGCATATTTTTATGGTTTTAGGTGCGTGCCATTTAATTTATGGTTTCGTAAACCACACATATAGTTTTTTTATATGCAAGTTTTGCTCTCAATCACGCGACATCGCACCCCACCCCACCCTACCCTACCAACCACCATCAAGAGTCGTTACAAAAGTATATCAAGGCATGTGTGTTTTATTTTTAAGAGAGAATTACATTTTTTATGGGAATTGTTGTTTATTACGACTTCTTTTTCTTCTTATTTGGTTGTCGTTCTGTGTCCTCACAACTCTAGCCTCCTTGTTTCGGATATTTTGCTTTCTAAATATATGGTTATATTTTAACAGAAGAAGAAAACATCGAATCTTCAAGAATATCAATAAAGCATTTAAAAAAATTGGTGCAAACTTATTTTGAAGTATTGTGATGCAAAACTCATATATTCTAAATTAAAATGAGATGGAATTAATACCAAAAAAAGAAAAAGATAAAAACAGTAATTGTTTTACAAAACGCTAAAAACTTTCGATTTGTGGAATTATATGTGTTCCAATTGGTGTAAATAATGTGAGTCAAACCCAACTACTAAAGCATCCCCAATGTGTTTTTTAGGGGGTTTTGAAGAGGTTTTTGTAAGGTTTTTCAAAAATTAAAAATCTCACTTTTAGATTTTTCACATAGTGTAAAGGTTTTTCATGAGGTTTTACGTCATAGGTCGTAACTGGACGACTTGCTTTTTCAAGGTTTTTTGTATTTAATCTTTTTTAACTTTATAAAATTTTATAAAAGTCTCGTATTAATCGGTTATATTTCTTATATAAAGTTTTCATATTTAATTTTTATTATATATTAATAAAAAAATATATTTTATATATTTATATTTTCTCGATATAAATAAATATGCATTTGTATTAATTTTATTGTATTTATTTTTATAAATATGAATATAAATGATATAAGGTTATAATGATGGGACCCTGAAAATTCTGAAAAAGCTTGGATGAGGTTTTTTATGTAGTGAAAACATGTAGAGGTTTTTAGTTTGTTGAGATATCAATAATATGTAAGAAAAAAGTTCTGAAAAATCTTGGTAAAAAACTCATACACTATAGATACTCTGATATCCTTGACCTGAACTCAAAAACTCAGGTTAAATACTAAATCCAACTTGAACTTAATTGCAATTTGGTCAACTCAAACTCGTTTGCATCTTTCTAAACCTACTCATTTGAACCTTGAACCTATCATAAACTCAGGGGCTGTTTACCAAATTTTCTATTAAGTCTTGTATGGATAAAGTTGTCTGTCTGAATAAATTTGTCTGTCTGGATAAATATGTGTTGTTGTTTACTTTTTTATCTGAATCATTGGTCTGAACGACAAAAATTACTAAATTACCCCTCAATCGATTTTTGAACATGTTTCAACCAATTTTTATCTAGTTCGGTCAAAATCAAACCAAAAAAGTTATTGTTCAATAAAAAAACTACCAATCATCACACAATTTAAACATCAAAATAAAACTATTTAAACACCAAAAAACCAATGTTATTACTTATAAGCCAATTGAATAAATTCAAAACAAAACCCAAATAACTTTATATTTATTTAAATAATCAAATTTATTTTGTAATTACTATTTTTTTAATGCAATTAGTTTATTAAATAATTAAGTTAAGAATATATTTATTTTATGAAATAAATCAAATTTATTTTGTAATTACTATTCTTTAATTATTTTATGAAATTAATCCAGCTGTACGCCTATACTCCTCCTTCCACCTCCGAAGCTTTTACTCCCCCTTTTATGAAATTAAACTATTTGAGTTGTACGTCTCCTTTTTACGTGTCTATTTTGACGCCGGTTACCTCTCCTCTTCCGAAAATTTCTTCTCATTTCAAACTGGTTGTGCAAGTAAAAGAAAGGGATGAGCCTGTGGTGGATGAACAACAAGGCCGATGGCTAACAGCTCTAAACGGCGATGCACAGCTCCGACCATCGACGAACGACAGTGGGGAACTGGGGACGACAGAAGAATGCAGCTAGGAAGAATGCAGCTAGGGTTTGATGTGTGCTTTCTTTATCAGATGTAAGCATCAAAGAGATTGGAGGTGTTTTTTAACAAGGGTATATTTGTCAAAAAAATGTCCGAATGGGGACAAGTGCTCTCCACTAGCTGTGCGAATAAGCCATGATATGAAACTAATAACCAACACTAACCAACACAAGACCTTATTTTTCTCTTAAAATCATGCAAATTTATAAAGAGTGTATTTAGTACATTAGACATGTAACACTTCAAGATTTGGCTTTATTTAAAATAAAGTGATGTTTGGAGAACTCAAGTTGAAAATTTGATTCCCAACAAGTAATCATGAGATTTTTTTTCTTTTGGACTTATATGTGAATATTTCTATGTTCTGTTTATTAGAAAAATAAATAAATAGATGGAGAAAGCAAGGTGGCGTGTAGACTTACAAGTTAGTTGATAAGTTAGCTGTTGACTTAGTCTCTATTTGGCAAAAATAAGCTACCTTATAAGCTAGTCCTTCCAAACATGTACCATAAGTCAGCTTATAAGGTTTTTGGGAGTTTTTTTTTTTGTAGAATTTTCCAATAATACCCTTATTAAATTCAAAGGTACCATTTTTTTGCCATTTTATATACTCATAAGTTAGTTTTTGCCAAATAGTAGTTTGTTCACAAAGCTAGCTTATCAGCTACTAGCTAACTTATCAATCAACAGCTAGCTTATCAGTTATCAACTAGTTTGCCAAACATAGCCTTATCAGCTAGTAGCTGATAAGCTAGCTTATGAACAAATTATGTTTGACAAAACTAGATTATGAGTATGTAAAATGACCAAAAAAGGTATATTGTGATATAATAATTAATAATAGGGGTATAATTGGAAAACAATACAAAAAACTCTAAAAAGCTACCTCCAAGTAGCTTATCAAAAAGCTAGCTTATAAGCTACTTTTTGTCCATCCAAACATATACACAAAATATAAGCTAGCTTATAAGCTAGTTTGTGTTCAACGCCTAAAAGGAGAAAAGTGGTCAAAGGGTGTACGTGAGAGAGAAAGATATTGATATTTTAGTATATTTTAATTAAAAAAAAACGAGATGAGAAAAAACTCGTGTTCTTTGGGAGGAATAGACCTTGAAAGAGCAATTCTAGCTCCATGATGAACGATAAATTGCAAGGATTAGGTCTTCATGTTCAGAATAAAGAGAAGAGCAAAAGCCCTCTAGAATTCGTGACACAAAGAGAGAGAGAGAGAGAGAGAGAGAGAGAGAGAGAGAGAGAGAGAGAGAGAGGAGAAGAAGAAGAAGAATTCAGCAGGCGAAGCCGTCGGAGTATCGTGAGGTTATTCATCGACTTCAAGGTGAGTAATATGGTAAAATTTATGATTTCGATGCCTTAATGTTCGGTTTTATTATAGATTGTTGACTTGTTGTAATAACAATATTAGTTTGTAAATAAGTCGACAAGGCTGTCAATTTGTCCGAATGTCGTTCTAAACAACGATTTGGAAAAAAAAAAAACCTGAGTCTTTAAACTCAAAATTAGAGCCCCGTAGTTCCATAAAATTAGGGGTTTTTGTTTCAATAATCAGTACATATTATTTTTGTATAAGAAGAACAAAGAAAAACAACTAGAAATCAAGTCAATTTCGTTAAATGTCGCAACAGTAGCTGCTGGCCGTGTCGGGTTGGGCACTGACCAGATCCAGATTTGGATCTACAAGATCCAGCGGGTGAGGCTAAACCTCTGTGGGCTGTTGGCTGGGTCAAACTCTTTTATGTTGGGTTGAAAGAGTTGTAAAGGATTGTGGTTAAAAGAGTTTTCTTTTAAATATTATTTTAGCCCAAATCCAAAGCATTCTTTAGAAAAGAAAAAGAACCAATGTTAATATTTTGGGTTAATTTCATGTATGCCCTTATTAAAACTCAAAATATCATATTTACCCAACCTAATCTATAAATACCATATATACCCTTCTTAAGATATCAAAATATCATATTTACCTAAATCACCATTTGTATGAATTTTTAAATCAAATTTAATAATAAAAGACAATTAAAAGACTATTATACCCCTTTCCAATTTAATCCCTATTTAAATATGTTTTTCCATAAAAAAAACCCATATGTTTCTTGTTCCTTTTCTTCATCCCCACCACCCCCTTTCTTGTTCTTCATCACCATTCACCACTGCCAAGAATTGGCTTCACAGAGGAAAGGAGATTGCAGTGGGTAAGATTCCTTCCAAACAAGGTTAATTCAAGCTAAAAAATGTTTGTATAAAAATTTAGACTTTTACGGAATTCATAACATCAAAGTGGGTGAATCTATCCAGACTATGGCATGTTGTTTTCTTTATCTTTGGAGTTTGCAACTCAAGAACAATGTCATCGCTCTTGTCATCTCGAGTGCTGCAAAGCAAATTCATTGTACCCAATCTATGCCATAATAATAATAATAATAATAATCAAAAAGTTAAAAAAAAAAAGATAGATAAGCAAATTCAGGCCACCTACTCAAGAATTTTGAAATTTGGTAGGGTCTAATATAAACTTACAGCTCATAATTATTGTTGCTTGATAGCTTCCATAGACTAGGGCAATTCGAGAACAGCCCCCAACTCCAGATAATTTAGAGGGAAGAAAAGAATTGTAGCAAATCTGGATGACTCTCCATCCTTATCCATTCAATTTATAATTATAAGCCAAGAGTTTATCCAAATGGTTTAAGCAATCACACTCCTACATTTAAGCATTAGCATAACAGAAAAATAGAACCTAAATAAAATAAAATACTTGCAATAATTTGATATTTCCTTGTTCGAGGATAACTTCATATGGGAAGGATTTTTATTCGGTATCTATTTAAACGAGAGATTAGGAATATATTGGTATAACAAGATAATATATACTTCCATCAAAGCAAATTCTTGCAAGGAAGGATATATTCTCGCTTCACATGTGAATGTGAATATGAGTAACACAGACTACATATAGATGTCAGCATTCTAACACATTAACAAAGGAATTTGAATAGGAGAATCAAATTCTCCAACTTGATGAAGAATATGATATTTTACTGTGGTGTTGAAGAAGATGAATGTGGTGATGAAGAAGATGAACAGGGGGTGAGAAGAAGAATAGGAACAAGAAGCATATGAGTTTTTTTAATCATATTTAATTGGAAAGGGGTATAATAGTCATTTATTATTATTAAATCTAATTTAAAAATCTATAAAAATAGTTAGTTGGGTATATATGATATTTTGATGGGTTAGGAAGGGTATATATGATATTTGTAGATTATATTGGGTAAATATGATATTTTGAGTTTTAATAAGGGCATACATGAAATTAACCCTAGAGTAAATTACGGATTTGGTCCCTGTGGTTTGGGAGTTTTTATGGATTTGGTCCCTAAACTTTAATAATTACAGATTTGGTCCCTGTGGTTGGCAAATTCTATTGGATTTGGTCCTTGTGGTTTGCAAATTCTATTGGATTTGGTCCTTATGGTTTGAAAATTCTATTGGTTTTGGTCCCTGCCTATTTGCACTACCAGGGACCAAATCCAAAATAATTTGCAAACCACAGGGACCAAATTCGTAATTACTAAAGTTTAGGGACCAAATCCATAAAAACCCCAAAACCACAGGGACCAAATCCGTAATATAATTAAATTAATTATAGAAATTTAGCAGAATATTAGTTGACTGAGATATGAAGGTGTTATTTACTTTATATTTAATTAATTATAGAAATTTTATAATTATTGGTTCATTGGTTCACTGTTATAGTAAGATTATATGTGTGTATATATATATATAGTCACATTCAAATGTGAACTGATCTTTCATTGTGAACGTGAGGACTATTAGTATTACGTCATGTGTCAATATTCTGTCTGAATATTCATGTTTTATTTAGACTGAATAAAGCTTGTATTCAGTCTGAAAAAAACATGATTATTCAGACTGAATGAATAAAGTTGAGGCGCTGATTCAGATTGTCACGTGTCGCAATTTTAGTGGTCCTCAAATTCATAACAAAAACTGAGTTCACATTTGAATTTTCCTCTCTCTCTCTCTCTCTCTCTCTCTCTCTCTGTGTATATAATATATATATAGAGGGAAAATCAAATACACACCATTTATTTGTTGCACACCTTGAGAACCCATCATAGACATTCATTTAAGATTTTATTTTTCAATTATATAATTAATAGAAAGGGCAATGAGGTAAATTGATATTTTTTATTTAATTCAACATTTTTACTAATTATGTAACTGAATTATTAATTCAAATTCCCTCCTTAATTTATGTCATCTATTAGGCTACACGCACCCGTGTGTTGGGTGCACAGCGGGTTCCATCGGCTAAGCCCGTCGGGTTCAGCGGGTCGGGTGCGCGAGTTCTTCAAGCCGGCGGGTTGGGAGCTAATTGGGTTGGGAGAGCCGTTGGCAAACGGCTCTCTTCAACGGTAAAATATATATATATATATATATACTTTTTTTTTTCTCAATTTTACTCCTATAAATACTCATTTAACCCAACTTCTTTTTTCACACAAACAACCTTCAATTCTTCAACTCTTTTTTCACACAAACAACCTCCAATTCCTCAAACCTCCCACTCTTCAAACAATGAATCCAAACGATCGAAACCTCGCATCACGGCGCGTGAAATGTAAACGTCGGGCGGAACCCGAGACCCCTTCGAAGCCCTCTTTCAAAGTCGACGTTACGCATACCGGGTTCCCTCCAGAATATCCACCCGATTACAATCTCGACATTTCGCCGAAAGGTTTTTCTATCACAATTACTCATCCTCAAGTTCCTCAACTCGGGAGCTCTTCACAACCCAATCAACCCGGGAGCTCTTCACAAGCTCCTCAACCGTGTCCTTATCAATCGTTTCCTTATCAACCGTTTCCTAATCCACAATTTCCTCCAATCGATTTTGGTTCTCCTTATCAACCACAATTTGTACCCGGTTACCAACCCAATTACCAACCCGTATAAGAGGAAGAAACTTCCGATGAGGGAGAACTTTCACCAACGACCCAACAAGATTAAGACATTAAGTTTTTGACCACCCCGCACGGCTATCTCCGGGGTAAAAAGCTCAAGGATACTATGAAACGAAAAGACGAGATCAAAGCCAAATATGGCTTGTAATTTTTAGTTTATTTAATGTTTTAGTTTATTTTATTTAATTATGTAATGTTTAATTTTAATTTTTAGTTAATTAATTATGTTTTATTTAATTATATTATTTATTTATATAAAATAAATAAAATAAATTGAAAAGTGAGGGGGTTGGGAGGGTTGGGTGTGTGTTGTAAGTAGAGGGTTATGGGAGGGTAAAGAGAGGGTTGACAAAAAGCTGATGTGGCATTCAAAAAGTGAGTGGGTTGATTGGGTTCAGTGGGTTGGGTGCGTGTAGCCTTAATGGTTAGAATTATCAGTAATTCAAATTTTGAATGTTTTCACATATTAAGAAGACGGTGATTGGTATCGTGAAAAATTGGTACTTGAGAACGTTGAATGCATTTTTAAATGATTTCGCAACTTACTCTCTTATGCAATATATCTGCATATCTGTATGCTACTACTCAGATTATATTGACTTAAATTAAAATTAATATTCAAAATGTGCAGTAATTATATATATGCATATGAAGAAACGTGTATATTCCATATGCAGACACATGTGCATTCCATATAGTGCATATGAAGACACATCAGACATGTATATTCCATATGCAGATTCATATATGCAGGAAATATTAGCATATGCATATGGCCTGGATACACATTTAACCATGATGCATATCTACAAAATAACACATCACTAAGAAAAAAATTTCATCAATCATTTTTCATATTCACAATTATTAACATATGCATATTTATGCATACCAACACAAACCATACATCAGTCATGACTGACTCAGTCAACATGTTCATATGCATTTCATGGATCATCATTCATCAGTAACACATCAATAAGGAAAACAATATTCATGGAGATTTACTTTTTGGTTTTATGCATCAATCAACTGACACTACTTTCCAGATTACTAAACCAACTAACAAATGGTGCATATAAAATATTAAATCTTCATATATGCAACATGTTTGGGCTTCTTGGATAAATCAGGCTAAAAAATTAAATCCATAAAGCAATTGCCCCTTCATTATCAATCAACATGTAATTTTAAGCCCAACATAATCTGCATCTGCATATGGACTAAAATGTGTAATCAAATCTTTCATGAATCTGACGATTCATATGTAATTTCACAAAAAAGTGGGAAAACCCTTCCTTCGATTTCTTTGAAATTGGTCCTTCTCTGCCATTTTTTTCACCTACAGTTTGATTGATTTCAAACCCTTTTCAAAATCATCACAATCTTTAGTGCAGATTGACAAGAATATCTCGATTTTTCTGTTTCGAATATCTTGAAGATTTGATCGACCATTACTTGGCGTATAATACGGAAGAGATTGAACTTTTCCTTTTCTGTTTTTATGCACGATCTGACCATTTTGCCCCTAAATGGTTTTATATTTATTGCAACAGCTATCTCATTAATAACTTAATTGCATATTGGTCCCTCTTAATATTAACCGTTTGATTAAGTAATGGAAGGCTGAGATTGGTTCTGAAGGTGTGCAACATCTATTTGGTGTGCATTTGATGCCTCCTCTATATAGCTATTAGTATTTGGTTCAAATGAGAAATGCTAAAAAATACGAAATAGAGAAGTGATTTATACCACTCATCCAGTCAATAAAGGCGTCTTTAACCAATCACCCTCCGTGAATCGCGCCTATCAACGGTTGAGATCATAGTTGACTAGTCAAAGATGTCGGCTTTAACCGGTCAAAGCCGCAATCTTTGACTAGTCAACTATGATCTCAACCGTATCAACGGTTGAGATCACTTCTCTACTTCGTATTTTTTTAGCACTTTTCATTTGAACCTGTCTTAGCTATTATTAAAATATATATATATATAGCTAATATTTAATTTGTGACGAAAGATATTTAATGGATTAAATAGTCTTGGTTATTTCTTTATAAGTCTTACGAATTTAAATGAAAATACGAATATAACTGAGACGAAATACATTTCAAAAGTATTTCAAGTGATTATCAAAAAGTACTTGAATTTTGTTGTCGAAAAAAAGGCTTTAAACCTTTAATTTGAATTTTTAAGTTACATGCTTTTTATATATGATAGTTTCTTGAGATTGTGCTTTTATATGATATGTGTCAGGTTTCCGATGAGATAGGGCAAATTGTTGCCAAACTAGTTTACCGGTATAAATTGGTCGTAACTTAGGAAGATAGCTGTTGATCCAGTCTTCCTAAGACTTTGTGAAATACCAATGATCCTTTATCTATTTTCTGTAAAATACTTAGCACTGCTGAAAGAAGAAGTTCACTACTTCAGCGATTCTTTATCGCTGATAGTTTGGACAATCAGCGATTGCTGATCACTGACTCCGTTCAGTATCAGCAAGAGCTGACATCAGCTAAGTATCCCCTGAAAGACAAATAGTCATGCCATAAGAAAACCATCAGCACCATCTATTGATGTAAGCTGCATGACGTTTTGTTGAAGACAAGTCACAGTGCCTCCCTGATCTTTCCCAGAGATCAGCGATTCTAAGGCCCGATCAGTGACTTGCTCTTCACGAATTCAAGATTTTTCTTTCCCTCCTATATGCACGCAAAGGATTTGATTTGCCTTTCTGACAAAAGTACAAAAGGGGATGTCTCTTCACTGCTCCCTCTTTGCTTGTCAACCATAAGGCAATTGTACACTATAGACCATAACCCTACCAAGTATGGGCCGTCGTTTATAGTATATAGTACAATAGAACCACTCTTAGTTTGCCACGTGCAAAAGTGGTTCTGCCATGCATTTAATGCATGGGGTATAAACATGAGTATTAGGTTTGTTCTTCAAACCAACCTTGGTTCATGCTTCTATACCCCAATCATTTCTCTCTCTATCAAGGTTCATTCTATCATTCTCTATTCTTGCTTTGTGCATAAGCAAATGCTTCGTGAAATACTTATGGATTGTTTGGATCATGACATAGTCTAGATCCGCTTCAACAAACAATCTACTTTAGTTCACACAAAAACTCCATAGGGGTTGTGAATTAAATTAAGTAGAAGAAACTGTGTTAATTGTGTTAGGATTATGTGCGAGACAGTAACATGGTTACCGTGTCCAATGTTATAAGACACTAGTAGGTCACACCGCTGCACGCCAAAATGAGAACGTTTGGATTACGTGAGAGAAATAATTAATTGTTTATTAATTAATGAGAAAGTTTTAAATAAATAGTTAGTTAAACTATTTATAAATTAATTACCATTAATTAATTATGGAAATTATTTGGAGATAATTACCAAAGAATCTTATATGGAATAAAACTCTGATTAGTTTTATCCATATAAATAAAGGGTTAAGGGTATCAGTTTAATAACAATTCAGTTTTAATTCTACAACCCAAAAAACTTTCTCTCCCTTTCTCTCTCTCTGAAAACCGGCGCCAACTTCTCCAGTAGGAGGATTGTGTTCGTTTTTCCGGGTAATCCAAAGTGGTGGTCTAGCAACTTTCTCGATCGGTGTCAGTAGCGGTGTATTCCCTACAAGCCTTCCGGAAATCAATCACATAAGGTAAACCATCGAAAACACCCTTTGATTGTATCTGTTATGTTTGGGATTGGATCCTCGATTGGGAATCCGGTTTTATTTTCCGCTGTGCATGTTTTTGTAGCCTGTGATTCCCAACAGTGGTATCATAGCCACTTCCCAAACCTGCAGATCAGGTTGTTAATTTGATTAGGTTAATAAAGTTTTGATTTTTATCGAATTCGGGTTTTAAAATTAAATCTTTTTGGAAAAACCTAAAACGGAGCGAAACCACCGCCGGCGAAACCACAGATTGTGGTGGCCAGCGGCTGTCCATCGAAACCAACCACCACGCCGCACCACAGCTAGTGGCTGCGGCGGTGGCCGACAGGAAACACCGCACCACCGCTTGTGGTGGCGGTGGTGATCGGTCTCGGTATTTGGGGGTAATCGCAACCGAAATCGAAAGGAATCGGTGGCGATGGTGGTTTCGAGCCACTGTCGTCGCCGGATAAAGACAACCGCCACGCCACAGACCATGGTGGTGGCGGCGATGATTGCTGCTGCCGTTGACCGGAATCGATGGCGGTGGTGGCCGATTGCTGCCATCGCCGATCGAATTCGATGATGACGGTGACCGGTTTCTTTCGATTGCCGACGTCGGAGGAAGCGGTGGTAGTGGCAGCGGCCACTACTGCCGTCGTCGACTGAATTCGACCGCCACACCACCGATTGTGGTGGTGGCGAGGCTTGTTGCGATAGGCGGCGGCGATGGCGTCTATGTCGTTGGCGGCGGCGATGGCGTCTATGTCGTTGTCGTCGCCGATGGTTATAAACCACCGGTCGACGGTCATGAGCGGCGGACCAGTGGATGGTGGTGATAGCGCTGGTTGCGGCGGTGGTGGTGGCCATCCAACCGCTGCTGCCGCCGGTGTTCGATAGGGTTTCAATGGTTCTTCGGGGCGGCGGGTGGCGATCGTGTCGTTGTCGTCGCCGGCGATAGAAAAGCCACCGATCGACGGCCACGTTTTGGCGGATCGGTGGAAATCAAGATCGTTGTTCGTCCCAATCGTTCATCATTAACGGATCTAGATTAGGATTCGTTTCCGGATAGCTTTTGGGATAAAGGATCGTTTTTATCAAATAAGGTTTAAAACGATTCAGGATTAAAATTAATTTTAAATTGTTTCAAATTAAATTTTGGTTTTATAATTATCCAATTAAAATTCAGTTGTATTTTGATTCGCTTAATTAGATTAAGTCATAGCTGAACCCTTTTAGACCCGTGGTTGTGTTTTTATTAATAATTGGGAGGCCTGCGTGCCATTTACAACCCTTCTTGTAATTTTAAATTATTAGAATAGTTGGGAGGCCTGCGTGCCATTTAAAGCCCATTTGTAATAGATAGTTTTATCAAGACGGAGATAAGATGACGACCATGGATCTCGGAGCCAGTGGGAGTGCCAGAAGACGAAGGCTTTTGTCACTTAGGGTTGAGACCGTTGTCTTTGTGTTGGCTCACAAAACAACATTAGTTTAAGGGTTTAAGCTATGACTGTGCTTTTTATATTTAAATTGCGTGGTTGTTTAATTTACGTAATTATTGTTAAATATAAATTGCCCTTTTGAATGACTATTTTAAAAGATATAAGGATACAAATACAGTTAGTGTTTGGATCCAGTTTTTCAAAGTTTTTGAAAAAGGAAACTGACAATTTTAACCCTTAGTAAAATTATAGATTAGTAAGTGCAACCCACTTTAGGGGCACCTCCGGTGTAAGGTACATAGGGCGTTGTAAGTGCTCACACTATGAACGCCCGTGTTCAAACCGAAACTGGAGGGTGATAAAACTCTGCGAATTATCTCCGGGTGGTACCGGCCAGAGTTTGTCCAGGTCCCGGGTGGTGCAATCTATTTTGGTAATTATTTATTCACTGGGTGGTACCAGGCCAAAATGCACTAGAGGGACTAAATATGCACGGACTATTAATATCCGATGTCCCGACGATCTAGAAGTCGTATTATCAAGTTAGAATACGATTGGTATAGTTTTACCTACCATAGATCGCATGAGTCGGTCTGACATGATCACATGCTTCCCGACACATGTGAAATATGGATTCTAGTCTAATAAATTTATTTTAAGGGTAATAATTTAATAGAGTCATATAATTATAAACTAAATTGGAATTTATATTCTTCTGTAGATGTCTCCAATTAGCATTCCGTTTTATTTACCTGAGGAATCACTTCGCCTTATTACGGGCAAGTGGAAGCTTACGGGCCAGAACTTTCCAGTTTGGAAGTTACACTTACAGAATGTTTTGAGTGCCCAGGGTAAGCTTTATGTGATCAATAAGCCCATGTCACGACCTAAAAGCAATGCCCCTGAAGAGGAATTTGCTGAATATTTCAGATTCATGGCAGATGAATCGGATGTAATGTCCATTCTAGTTTTCTCTATGTCACCCGAGTTCACGGGAGACTTAAGAGTGAAATTCTGTCACGAGGTTGTGAGAAATGTAGAGAACCAGTTAGGTTTCTACAAGCATACGGGCAAGCTTTTGATCATGCAAGAGATTCTCTCCCTGAAGCTGCAAAAGGGTCAGTCAGTTAAAAACCATCTTATTGAAATGAGAAGGCTTTTTAAATGTTTATCACGTCTGGGGTACAAGATGACTCAGGAAGAGTTAGTGTATCTCATGTGGTTCTCCCTCACAAAGGAAGTTCAGGACACAGCTAGTGCCTACATGAAGGAACCGAAGAACGACGTGGATAAAGTTCATGAAGATATTCTGGCCAGTCTAGAGCCAGTACCCAAACCTGCGAATCTCATGGACACTGATATAATTGATGAGCTGGGAGATCTGAGTTGCCCAGAGTGCGGCAGCGAGGATATTTGCGAGCACTCGATGAATATCGACCAGATAGAGATCGGTTTGTCCGATGCTCCAGGTATCTTTATGATAGATTGCTTAATCACTTCTTATGAATCATGGGTAATTGATACAGGCAGTGGTAACCACATTTGTAATCATTTACAGGGATTCACTAGAAGAAAGACTCTGAGGAAGGACCGTTCGAACCTACGAGTTGGCGAAGGCACTCCGTTGATTGCTGAAGCCGTGGGATCTTATAGTCTTAGTTTACCCTCGGGTCTAGTTTTGGAACTAGATAATTGTTATTATATTCCAAATATGATTAAGAACGTTTTGTCTTTTGATTTGTTAGTAGACCAAGGTTTTTATTATCAATATGATTATAAAATGATTTCTGTTTTTAAAGATAATATTTTCTATTTTAAAGCTACACCCGTGAATGGTCTATATACAGTAAATCTACAAGACAACAGTAGTGAAATCTATCATATAAGTAAACGATCCAAGGATATTGAGGATCAGACTTACCTCTGGCATTGTCGTTTGGGCCACATAAACAAGAAACGCGTTGAACTACTCCTAAAAGGAGGTTTTCTTGGCAATTTCGATTATAAACCTTTTGATAATTGCGAGTCTTGTTTATCTGGCAAAATGACAAAGCAACCTTTCAACAATGAGAATGAAAGGGCTACTGACTTGCTTGAAATAATCCACACAGATGTATGTGGACCTTTCAGTCATGTAGCAAGAGGAGGATACCGGTACTTCATTACCTTCACTGACGACTTCAGTAGGTATGGTTATGTCTACTTGATGAGACATAAATCTGAAACTTTTGAGAAATTCAAGGAATATCAGAATGAAGTACAGAATCTACTTGACAAGAGGATCAAGTTCTTACGGTCAGATCGTGGTGGCGAATATCTCAGTGATGAGTTTGACAATCATCTGATGGAGTGTGGGATTGTATCCCAACTCACACCTCCGTATACACCTCAGATGAACGGTGTATCAGAAAGGAGAAATCGTACTTTGCTTGACATGGTACGAACGATGATGTGTCATTCTTCGCTGCCAATATCATTCTGGGGACATGCGCTCGAAACAGCAGCACACATACTGAACAGAGCACCAACAAAGTCGGTAGAAAAGACTCCATATGAGTTATGGAAGGGTAAGAAACCCAACATATCTTTTCTGAAAATTTGGGGTTGTGAGGTTTACGTCAAACGACCCACCTCAGAAAAACTCAAACCTAAATCCGACAAGTGTTTCTTCGTTGGATATCCCAAGACCACCGTGGGATATTATTTCTACAACCCTGAAGAGAACAAAGTGTTTGTTGCTCGAAATGGAAAATTTCTGGAAGAAAAGTTTCTCAGTCTAGAGAACACCAGAAAGGATGTAGATCTACAGGTAGTAGACGAAGAAAACACTACATCAGTTGTTGAGCCAGAAATTCAACATAACAATGTTGAACCTCAATCAGAGCCGATTGAGGAAGTGCAAACACAGGACCTTCGCAGATCCAGTAGGGTAAGACAAGAACCAGATAGGTATCTTGGGTTTCTAGTCTCTCAGGATAGCGGAGACTTGAATGAACCAACATCCTATGGAGAAGCTGTGTCAGGCAGTGAGTCTGAGCAATGGCAGGAAGCCATGAAGGCCGAGATGCAATCCATGTATGACAACCAAGTTTGGGAGTTGACTGATTTGCCACAACACTGTAAGGCTGTTGGACGCAAATGGGTTTTCAAGAAGAAAACCGACATAGATGGAAATGTACACACCTTCAAGGCCAGACTGGTCGCAAAAGGATTCACGCAAACTCATGGTATTGACTATGATGAAACCTTTTCACCAGTGGCCATGTTAAAGTCAATTAGGATTCTTATGGCCATCTCAGCGTACTTTAACTACGAGATTTGGCAAATGGACGTCAAGACAGCCTTTCTGAATGGAAAGTTAACAGAAGACGTCTATATGGAACAACCAGAAGGGTTTGAAGATCCTAAGAATCCTAATAAAGTGTGTAAGCTGCTAAAATCCATTTATGGATTAAAGCAAGCATCTCGAAGCTGGAACTTACACTTTGATGATCGAATCAAAGAGTTTGGTTTTACCAAAAGTGAGTTCGAGCCGTGTGTCTACACTAAGTTCAGTGGGAGCATAGTAACCTTCTTGGTCTTATACGTAGACGACATTCTACTCATAGGAAACGATGTACCAACTTTACAGAGTGTTAAGAGTTGGTTAAGCAAATGTTTCCAGATGAAAGACCTTGGAGAAGCCGCTTATATACTAGGTATAAAGATCTACAGAAATAGATCCAAGCGGCTTATCGGGCTTAGCCAAAGTACGTATATCGATAAAATCCTGAAGAAATTCAGGATGGATGAATCCAAGAAAGGATTTATCCCGATGCAACATGGCATAGTGTTAAGTAAAACACAGTGTCCTGTTTCTAGTCAAGATCAGGACAAGATGAAATCGGTCCCATATGCTTCTGCAATTGGATCGATTATGTATGCCATGCTATGTACTAGGCCCGATGTTGCTTACTCAGTAAGTGTTACGAGCAGATACCAACAGAATCCGGGTGAACCCCATTGGGTGGCTGTCAAGAACATTCTTAAATATCTGAGAAGAACGAAAGAAATGTTCTTGGTCTTTGGAGGTACTGAGGATGAAATTAGTGTCACCGGATACTCTGACGCTAGTTTCCAGACCGACAGAGATGACTTCAGGTCACAGTCAGGGTACGTCTTTACCCTAAACGGAGGTGCGATCTCATGGAAGAGCTCGAAGCAGGACACGATTGCAGACTCAACTTCAGAAGCAGAGTACATTGCAGCATCTGATGCGGCAAAGGAAGCTGTCTGGCTAAGGAATTTTCTATCGGATCTCAGAGTGGTTGCCAGTATCTCGAGACCGATCGATATATTCTGTGATAACTCGAAGGCCATGGCGCAAGCAAAGGAACCTAGAGAGCATCACAAGTCAAGACATGTGCTCAGAAAGTATCACCTCATCCGAGAGATCATTGGAAGAGGAGATGTGAGAATATGCAAGATTCCAACAGAAGAAAATGTCGCAGATCCGCTGACAAAGCCACTAGCAAGGGTAAAGCATGAGGCACATGCGAATTCCATTGGGATGCAGTACCTGGAAGCCAGTAGCTAGTTCTTAGTTTATTAATTATTACTATAGTTTAATTTAGAAACAATATAATCATGTAAAGTTTTTATTTCACAGAGTGTTTGAAATAAATGGAGGTTTTATTTTCATGATTGTTCTAAATTAACTATTTTTTGCATATTTAACGTATCCGTGATTTTGCAAAGTTTTGTATGAAATCTAAATTTCCGTAGCCACTTATTGAAATGGGAATTTCAATAGGGAGTTTAACGCTATTATAAATACTTGATGATTTATTCAAAGTAGAGAATAAAAGCACAAGTGATGTGACCAAGTATTTATAGATACTCATCAGAGTGTTTGAGTATTGGAAGTGACCAGTAATCAAGTCTGCTTCATGGAGCCTCAGTCATAAGCACTGACTTGATAGGTTATCCTTAGACCTGAGATACTTGGTTTGGGAACGCGAGGACTACTGTATTCTTAGCACGTACTAACGCTGCACCGTAACAGGGCGGCCATACGGGACGTGACTAGATGCAGCGGAAGCCGTGGATCCAAATGCAAGTAGTCAAGAAGGGATTTGCACCTCTTTCAAAAGAGAGATATTTCCGGGCCCCTTAACGATTGAGATTGGCAGAAAACGCGTGGCCACGCTCGGATAGAATAACAGGGGTTATTTAGTAATATCCGTTACTGCAGGCAATAGAAATCGGAGTCAAGAAATACTTGATTTTAAGAAATGAATCCTCCACTCCATGTCTTAAATCACTTTAGAAATATCGTGTGCAAAAGGAATGAACCTGTGTACAAATTCAAGCGTGAATTGTATCTCTGGATATAAGAGATCTTATAACCTGGTTAACCTAAGTGTCTGGCTAGGGACCTCCTTAGGCTAATGGTGACAGAAGAGTTACATGTCTAGCACAAGTGGGAGTCTGTTAGGATTATGTGCGACACAGTAACATGGTTACCGTGTCCAATGTTATAAGACACTAGTAGGTCACACCGCTGCACGCCAAAATGAGAACGTTTGGATTACGTGAGAGAAATAATTAATTGTTTATTAATTAATGAGAAAGTTTTAAATAAATAGTTAGTTAAACTATTTATAAATTAATTACCATTAATTAATTATGGAAATTATTTGGAGATAATTACCAAAGAATCTTATATGGAATAAAACTCTGATTAGTTTTATCCATATAAATAAAGGGTTAAGGGTATCAGTTTAATAACAATTCAGTTTTAATCCTACAACCCAAAAAACTTTCTCTCCCTTTCTCTCTCTCTGAAAACCGGCGCCAACTTCTCTAGTAGGAGGATTGTGTTCGTTTTTCCGGGTAATCCAAAGTGGTGGTCTAGCAACTTTCTCGATCGGTGTCAGTAGCGGTGTATTCCCTACAAGCCTTCCGGAAATCAATCACATAAGGTAAACCATCGAAAACACCCTTTGATTGTATCTGTTATGTTTGGGATTGGATCCTCGATTGGGAATCCGGTTTTATTTTCCGCTGTGCATGTTTTTGTAGCCTGTGATTCCCAATAGATTGTATTCAACCCCCCTTTCTACAATACAATTTACATAGTTGGCCATCGAAAGAGGACCAACAAGTGGTATCAGAGCGGTTAGAAACTCTTTCTTCTATCTAACCGTTCACAAAAGAAACATAGTTTCTAGATCCACACTATGGCCACAATTCCTTCTAAAGATTCTTACTTCGATTCTGGATCTCTGGCAAAGCCACCCAAATTCATGCCCGAAAATTTCCCTCTCTGGAAATCTCGGATGGAGCTATTCTTAGCTGGTGCTGATCCTCAAATCCCTTACTTTATAGAGCATGGACCACACATTCCCACTTCTATAATCCCTTCCGTTGCTGCTACTGAAAACACTCCTGCAATACAGGAAAGAAGCTTTGTCAAACTAGTTGCTAACTGGTCTGATGAAGATAGACGTCTGGTGAATATTGACACCAAGGCAAGATCTCTGATAGCTATGTCTCTTCCTGATGAAGTATTTCACTCCATTAACAAGCTTAAATCAGCTAAGGAGATATGGGACACTCTGTGTCTCCAATACGAGGGCGCTGATGCTCTCATGGAATCTAGAAAGATTCACCTATACATCAGTATGAGAAGTTCAGCGCTGTTAAAGATGAAACTCTCTCCCAGACCCATCAGAGGTTTAACTGCCTCTTGATAGATCTGAAGACCTACGACGTCTCCTACTCCAACTCGCAGGTAATCACTAAGTTCATGGAAGCTCTCCCGGATCACTGGGAAAATTACACCATGTGTCTTAAAATGTCAAAGGACATAAAGACTATAACTCTCAGCGAGTTATATGGTATGATGCTCAACCATGAACAACACAAGACCCTTAAGTCTAATCTCATAAGAGATACTAAGGATGTCAAAAGCACCTCTCTTGCTTTAATCTTTGACT